>ML108419.1:0-24675 GCA_003697995.1 Taxidea taxus jeffersonii
AAATAAAGTCTTAAAAACAAACAAATGGAATGCACAACCACCAAACATGTCACAAAAGTGTCTATTTCTCACACACCTATTCACCCTTCAAGATTCTGTGTAAATACCAAGTTCATTTATACTACTCCTACACTTTGAGTATGTGTAGTGTAGAACTGCATATTAAATAGGAAATTGTCAGGGGCGCCTGGGTGGCTCAGTGGGTTAAGCCACTGCCTTCGGCTCAGGTCATGATCTCAGGGTCCTGGGATCGAGCCCTGCATCGGGCTCTCTGCTCAGCGGGAAGCCTGCTTCCTCCTCTCTCTCTGCCTGTCTCTCTGCCTACTTGTGATCTCTGCCTGTCAAATAAATAAATAAAGTCTTTAAAAAAATAATAATAAGTAAATAAATAGGAAATTGTCTTATTCCCACTGGACTTTGAGCATCTTAAGAACAGATATTAACATATACAGCACCAGCACCTCCCACCTATGTCCAGAAGCTTTCCTTTTCCAGAAGCATTTTTTTCATTCAGTTCTAGTGGGAAAAATGATCTTCTCCGGTCCTTCAACTACAAATTCAACTCAATTCTGCAAGCACTTGAGTACCAGCCATACACAGAAAAGGGGAAGTTCCTGTAAAGAACTGAGAGAGGGGATGGGAGATACAAGATATGGGAAGACAACAAGAAGAGCGATCACATAAGTATGTGCTGTAGGGCAGACCAGCATCTGTCAGGAGTCCTGACGGTAAGAGAAGCTGGAAAGTAGTTTAAGAACAAAGCAGCCATTATCAATTCTGCAACAGCAAAGGTGTAAGATAATTTACTGTATCCCCAATCTATTACTCAGGAAAGTCTACATGATTTAAAAGAAAAAAAAACAAGGAAAGCCTTCAAGATTTATCCTGGCTCCACTCACACTACCCATGTCAGGGTCCCATCCTACTTCTTATACCAAAAAGCTAAAACTATTCTCAGAACAAATCTTACTAGATCCAAAGTTTCCATGACAATCTCAGAGCAGGAAGTGGAATCATTTTCTTTCATACACAAACCCTGATTATCTTTAACATCCTTTAGGTCCCCAAAATGTGTTATTTGGAAGAGTTACACAGTACAATCTCGAAGTCTATACATGCAGCATCTGGAGTTAACAGTAAGCAACGTAGTGTGAGTTAGCTTCCTAAGTACATTTTGTTTCCTCTAAAAATCAATAGGGAGGGGGTGCCCTATGAGGAGTCTGCAAATTCATAGATATCAAGGCATTATCTGTAGGTCAAATAAGTTGAAAGTATTACTATCATGTAGAAGTTTGCAAAATAGGAGACTAGGAAACAACAGTTCTGTAACTTCAGATTTTTAAAAATTGCCAGCAAGTTTTCCCATCTTCATCAGTAAACAGATTGTTCACAACAAAAATCAGAGAAAAATCAGTTTAGTTTTCCTAGACTGAATGGCCGTGGGCTGGTTAATTACTTAACTTCTTTGAGCCTCCCATCTCAAATTTAAGATTGTGGGCTTGAGACTAGATGCCCTCAGAGGAAAAACTGACTTAATTAACTAAGATAATTACTTACAGATTGACTTCAACAAGACTTCTGGTTCAGTCCTAATTCACCCATAAACAAGAAAATACAAAACTATGGTAGTTATTAAAATGTCATAAATTGTCTGATACTCCACCCTTCAAGACATGGAGTTTAATTCTAAGCCCTTGGCTACAGGCTGGACTTAAGTGACTTTCTTTTAACTAACAGCATGTGGCAGTGGTGTGGCTTCCTCCTTGCTCCAGCTTGGATCATTTGCCCTCAGGGAAACAAACTACCTCCATGTTGTGAGGACACTCAAGCAGTCTGTTGGAGAGCTGAGACCAGCAGATTGCCAGCATTAACCTGCCAGAGTGTGAGCTACCTGGGAAGCAAATCCACTAGCCCAGTCAACATCTTGACTGTAACCTCCTGAAAGACCCTGACCCAGAACCACCAAGCTAACCGAGTCCAGATTCCTGACCCAAGATAAGCAAATGTTTATTATTTTAAGCCATGAAGTGTTGGGGTAATTTGTAATAGCAAGAAAAGTAATCTGCCAGTGTTTTTCAAAAAGTGGACCTTGATTCATTTGTGACTGATGAAATCAATTTAAACCACCACAATCAGTCTTAAGTTAGAAAAAAATAATAATATAACTCAAAACAAGTACTATATTCCTGAAAACTGTTAAATCTTATATATGTGTGTAAACCAGATAGCATTTAATAAATGTATATCTTAGAATTATAACCAAAAAGGTATGAAACCCAAAAGCCAACACTAATAGGATTAAAACAAAAAGTTCCCTAAAGTATAAGGAATCCTTCAGGGAATATGGACTGAGCAATAACCAACTATAAAATAACCATTTCCTATACACTTTATAACCAAACCAATGAAATATAAGACACTCTCAAAAATACAGCTTTTCTGACTTACATTTTAAACTTCATGTAAAACACAGAAGGCATGGGTAGACTTAAACATGTAAAAACATGTCATTTTCCTAATTTAAGAGGTCACCCAGGAGGACATCCTTATAAAATTATGTAGTGAAAGAGCTGCTCTGGGATCTACCCACATCTATAATTTCCTCTATTACTTTTATAATCCGTGTTAAGGGAAATTCCATCTTCCACTTCAGCACACAGGCACAACAAATTTTTGCCAAAAAAAAAAAAAAAAAAGCTAAGTACAGTACTGTTAAACTGCTTTCTGCCCAATGTCCAGGTCTCACGGAAATTATCCTCTTCAGAACACAAGCAAGTGCATACTTTTCTTATTTCAGCATAACATGCATCCAAACTTTCATCAGCACATGACTGTAGAATATTTATGCATAATTCAACTTTTGATGAATCCACTTAGATTATTTGCTTACATTGTGATTTTAAGTAAATGTGTGAAACTATTTTTGAACTCCTAATTTACCAAATTCATTTTCAAAATACCAAAATAAATCAGTACATAAGCACTAAACAGATGATTTAACTTCTTATTTTTCTCATTACTGAATTCATTTGTGGCTCTGCCACAACCAGACTGACAGCTTTCCTTGTCCCAGTCCTGAGATACACTACTAGTTCTTTGCAATGACTATTTTCTCCCCAGCCTTTGCATCTGTATCCACCTAAGTATTTCCACTTCAGCAAACGGTAGAAAGCACATAGAATTGGTACAGAATTCCTTATAATGCTATTATTTTATGATGACTAAAAATCAAAATAATTTGCATACTTGGCAAAATTCAAGTATGCATGCCTAAGTCTTGAGAAAACTGGCAGCAAAGCAGTCCTGTTCTCAAGAACAGCAGCTCCTGAAGACAAGACCAGGATGCTCCTGGCAGCACTTTCTCTAGGAATGAGATCCAGAGTTTCAGGAATAACCCTGGTTCATTTCTGTACAACTATCTAAGAGTACTGGGAAACTATTCACTAGTCTTAAGAATAAGCAGTTACTTTGAGACTTAAGGCCAATACTCTAGACACAATGGCTAAAAGTAACCCAAAACTTTAACATCAGTTTTGCCCACTTTTTCCTTTAGTTTCCCTCAAGTCAGTTCACTCTCCATGTAAGCAGTCCATCAGACCATAAACTTGAAAGTTCACAGTCAAGGTCTAAAAGAATTAAGAACCCAAAGACTCTAACTATGTCTACCAATCAGTCAGTTTAGCTTCCCAGTAAGATGAAACAGACTTCAACTGCAGAGGCAGCCCAAGGAGCCTGGTATGCCAGTCTGAAGGCCAACTTTGATGTGTTAGTGATAGCACACAAGAAACACTTACATCAGGGTCAGAATTTAGTTTTGCAGGTAGACATTTACCACTCAAGTCATTTATCTAGCTGATCAAAGAATAAGAAAGTTCAAGGCAGGTATGTATGAAATCTATTATTCACTTTTGGACCACTGAAGTTACACAGCTGCTTATTTTGTCTTCGAAGAAGGATTGAAGTCATCAGTAGCCCTGGGTATAACTGGGTAACTAAATCAAACTCACATTTGTAGGCGGGGCACTTATGTATGTCAAACTAACTGTCTTAAGTTATTAATCTTGCCTTAAATATTTTGGGAACTATGTGCCAGAGCTCTGTGCTAAAGTCTGGCCCTGTAAACCAAAATGAGTTCAACATCAAACTACGGAACTTATAACTGAATTGCATACTTTAACCAAGGAGAATCCTGGAACCTGCTACCTCCATTTCCTTAATAATCAAGCCATATTCTCTTTAGGTCTCCAAAATCCTAGATTATGTAAAATACAGAAATCGTTAAATCCAGTCCTCAAAAAATTAAGTTCTACTTGCAAAGATATAAAATTCTAGCAAAATGGAAACAACACAAAAATAAACTTTCAAATGTTAATAATGACCACCAGAGAATCTAAGTCCCCTGCTTGCCATGTAACCTGTTTCTGGACTTCCAAATTTAACAGAATGGCCAACTCTAAATCCAATCTAACAGTCCCTCAAAGACCAAAACTTAACAGGAAAGTAAATTGTGCTTAAGTAACAAACATGCTTTGCAAACTGATTTTTTTTGGACCAACGCCTCATAAACTAAACCACAATTACTGAAATAAGCATCAAGTTCAATACTAACAAACGTCTGTCATCACACTCAACTAGTCTGTAAGGAAGAACTTGTACCTCTTTATACACAGCACAAACTGACATATCTACTTCGGTATGACTTTTCCAATGCCACTGGTGATAGAAAGGTATTAGTGATTTACAAGTTTCTCCCTGGCTCTCAAATCCACTCATTTCAAGTCTTAAGATGAAAACTTAAGACACACGGGAAATAAAGGGACAAAGATAATGGCCAAGAGATGTCAAGCAGAAGCTTGCAAGACGGATCCCAGCGGTTCTGCATCCCTTCCCGGAGCATCTCCAGGATTGTCCTACCTAAACACTTTATGTAAACATGTGGCTTGTGACTCAAGCCTCCAGCCCCAATAGGTGGAGAGAAGTTTCCTCGCCTCGGCTGCACATGGTTTGCAGAAGTTTGGCTGGAGCAGAGCGGAGCCTGGGTGGGAGCGGCAGTGTAGTTAGTGCTGCAGGCGGCGGCGGCGGCGGCGGCAGAGCAGCAGGAGGCGGAGGCGGGCGGGGGGGAGGGGAGGCGGCTGGGGGGGCGGAGGGGGCTCTTGCCGCCACTGCTCTCTCGCCGCCTCTCCCCCCCCGGCGGGAGCCGCTCTCAGCCTCTTTGCACTAGTCGCTCCGCTCTCTCGGTCATGTGACCTTAACGTAACCGGACAGGAAAAGCCCCGCCGCCGCCGCCGCCGCCGCGCCGGAGACACCGACCGCGGCGGCAGCAGCAGCAGCAGCAGCAGCGAGAGGCAGAGGCGGCGGCGGCGGGGAGAGCACGGCCAAGGCTGCCCAGCGGTGCCTCCTCCACACCCCCCGCCGCAGCAGCACCGGCGACAGGTAAGCGCGCAACGCCTCCACCTCCCGGGGCCGGTGCCCACGTGCCGCCCCCGACCCGGGCTCCGGGAAGGTGGAGGGGGGGCGGGGGCCACCGGAGCTCGCAAACGGTTCCGGCACCAACGGTGGCAACAAAGAAGACGAATGACCCCCGTCCCGGGGCTCCGGGTGAAGGCAGGCGGAGGGCCCGGACCACACGGGGACCCAGTTCTGGGAAGCGAGGGCAGGGGCGCCCCGCGGGGGCGGTGGCGGCTGCGCCTGGCGCCGGGGCTCTGGCCGCCTGACAAAACCATCCCCCGGAGCCAGGCGGCGGCGAGTCGGCGGCGGCTCCATCCGGGGCTTTGCGGGAGGGGGAGGGGACGGAAGCCGAGAGGGCGGGCGGCGGATCGGAGGGAGGGAGGGAGGAAGGGAAGGGGGGGGGGGCGATTCGCGTTCCGTTCCCCGTTGCCGGTCCCTCCCTTCTCGCCGCCACCGCGAAGTGCGTCCCGAGCGGCGGCGGCCGGTGAGCGTCCCGCGCTGGAGCCCTGAGAGGCGGGCCCGTCAGGTGCGTAATCCTTCCGACGCCCCGCCGCCGCCTCCTGCTGCTGCCGCTGCTGCTTCTTCGGCGGCAAGGCCGCGAGCTGCGGAAGTGGGTTTGGGGGAGGGGAGCGGAGAGGGAGGGGGAGGGGAGGGATCCGGTCCGACCGGAGCAGGCCCGGCCTCTCTGGCGCTTCTCCCAGCTGCAGCGGCTCCTACAGCTGCTGCCGCTACTGCTGCGGCTCCGCCTCCCCGCTCGCGGGCGGGGGCGCGCACGCGCGCTTCCGGCCTCCTCGGGTCTCGCGCTGTCTTCGGCTCTCGCGCGCGCTCTTCCCCTCGCCCTGTCTGACCACCCCCCCGCCCCCGGCGCCGGAGCTGTTGCGCCAGCCGGGGCGTTGCGCACGGCGTAGGCGTCGGCATTGTGTTAAACTCCGCGGGACTTGGGGCGAGCGCGCGCGCGCACGCGGGACTGAGGGAAGCGGAGAGCGTGCGGCGCGGCCGGAGTGCGTCGCCCCTCCCTCCCCTACCCCTCCCCTACCCCTCCCCTCCTCCCAGCCCCTCGGGGATAGGGGCGGGGCCGGGGTGCGCGGCGTCCGGACCCGTCGGGCCCCCGCCGGTCTGGCCGGCCCCGCCCCCGGCCGGGCCCCCGCCCCCCGGGACGGGACGGGGCGGGGCGAGGCAGGACTCGGCGGCCGTTGGGCGGCTCGCCTCCGGTCCGGGGGGATGTAGGCCTCCCTGGGCGCCGCCCGGGTGGGCCGCTGCGGCCCGGGCCGCGGGTGTGGGCACGCTGGGCCGGCAGCCTCCAGCTTCCGTTCCGTTGCGGATGTGCGCCTGGGCTGAGGCCGAGGTTAGGTCGGCGCTGCGCTGTGGTTTCTGGCTGCTTTGCCTTGGGGCGTGGGCCGGCGTCGGTGGTGTGCTCCGTGCCCGCGCGGCCCTCCCACCCCGGAGGCCTCCGAGAAGGGGAGGCTGGGGGCTCGGAGGCTGTCTCCCGGGCCCGAGACGTTTTTCCGGTGTAACAGAAGCCCCAAACCAATGAGTTTTAAACAGGCTGCAAAGATAATACAGTGGTTCTTAGGAAGCAAGGACCTTGTCGGGTAGTGAAAGGGGGGCTGTAAGAAAGCAAGGGTAGTGGGCAGGGTGAAAATGCAGATTGTTAATGCTAGGCCATTTACTGCAAGAACTTGCAGCTGCTCAACTAATGATGCCTTAGGGAATTACCCCCCCATCAAATACAATGGGCCCACTTAGTGTATAAGTCTCAATTCTATTCATTTTAATAGGTTATTGTTTCAGTAAAATACGGCATAAAAAAGGTCAGAATTACGGGCTCATACAGAATTTAGGGGTGCTCAGGGTTCCCTTAAATGGGCTGCCCTGTCCTTTTTAGGACCTCCATGTAGACCCTAACGGAACCCTGCACTAACATTTTAGTTGGAGAGGCCTGAAACTTTAAAAGAAAACATAAATGCTCATTTCTGTGATTTATTTCAAACCAACATTAATTGTTTAAAAAGTAGATTTCATTTTGCATTCTAACTAACCTTGGTGTATATCCAGGGTGTTTTCAAACTGTTAAAATGTGATTATTAAGAAAAAAAGTTCCATATTTCTTTAAGCTGGGCATTTCTCACTTAATAAATTGGTGGTTTATAGAAGTTTATTTTCTAGCCAAAGAATTGACCTGTTATTGATACCATGGTAAGATCCCAAAGCACAATTTATTTTTTTTTAAAGATTTTTTTATTTATTTATCTGACAGGTGAAGATCATAGGTAGGCAGAGGCAGGTAGAGAGAGAGGAAAGGAAGCAGGCTCCCCGCGGAGCAGAGAGCCGGATGTGGGGCTCAGTCCCAGGACCCTGAGATCATGACCTGAGCGGAAGGCAGAGGCTTTAACCCACTGAGCCACCCAGGCGCCCCCCAAAGCACAATTTAAACCAGGGGTAGTAAGTGCCACAAATAGTAGTGAAAGAATCTATTGAAGGGTGGCAAATAAAGCACCCTTGAAGCTTTGTTGTCGTGTATAGTCCAACCACTTGCCAGTTTTAAAGCTTCTCTCAAAGAGGGTGTAAGTAAATGGTGCTCTGCAAACTTTCACTGAAATACTCCAGCTGCACAGTAAACAGGGGGCACCTTTTAGGCCACAGAATAAAAGCTGCCACAATGACATTTTCTTCTTTATCATAATAATTAATAGGAACTTTGCACTGTCCCCAAAGATCCCCTCTTTTGTAATACAAAAATTATATAAAATATAAAATTGTATTCACCTTAATCCTCTAAGAAGATGCTCCTTGTGAACCTGCATGTCCTGTGTACGCGGATACCCATTCCCCAGCTTGAGAAGCCCTGATATGGAGGTAGAAAGTAAAGGCAGCCTTCAGGGCTCATAAGTGGCATTGGCGTGGGAATGGCTTTGGAGCTGGGAGACTCTTCTGCCCTCTCTTCTTAACTGTCTTGGTGCTTGATCCCTAGTCCCACTGACCTTTCCCTAAAGTTAACGATGAAACGCTGAGCAAGTGGTGTGGTTTCAGAATGCACATGGCAAAAATGGGAATTTATCACTTTTCCTACCTCCTTGTGGTTGCAAAGCAGGACTCTAAAAACCCAAAAGGGAATTGAGAATTTTTATTTTCCTGAAGAAAAAAAATTGTAACCATTCTAAGCATCAGAGAGAACATCTTCTAGGCTTTATTTATGCCCAAGTATTTGAGTTACAATTTTGTTACCAAATTAAACTTAAATAATTAAAATACTACTGTGAGTCAATAGTAAATAAGAGTGTTTTACAACACTAATATGCCATTAAGAGATGGAATCAGTAGCCACAGAATACTTACCAGAAGCTGGCAGTCCAAGACAGTTTAGGACCATTTTTTTCCTACGTTATAAGGCCAAGTTAGAGGCTGTATTTATGCTTAAACCCATAATTCCCAGCTCAGGTGAATGAGGTATGCATCCTAAGACTTTCTCACTTCGTGAAAGCTCAGTGTGCAAAGACAGGAATTTGTAAAGCGTTTTTAGGTATCTAAGTACTTGTAAAACTCCCTTTTTACTTTGCAAGAGGTTCAGTTCCTTTAAATTGTGTGCTTGCCTAAGTTCTGCATCAAGCAAGGAAGAACTTTCAGAGTCATCTGAGAAAGGTTTCAATGTATAGTTGTGTTCCACATCACGTGGGTCTTAGATTCTCTGAGCCTTGTAGTGCTTCTGAACAGGGGTTGGGGTTGTCTAAGTGTGGTCTGCACACTCTTCTGAATCTCCAGGACCCCCTCAGGTTTCCATGAGGTCAAAACAATTTTATAATAATGGTAAGATGTTATTGGACTTTTTAGCTGTTGACAAAACGTGTCAACGTTGGAAAGATCCACTGTATAACTCACTGAGCTGACATTTTCCAGTGACCAATGGGGGATGTTCACAGAAACCATGCATGGGTAAAAGATCCGTTCAAAGTGCAAGCTAGAGCAATGAATTTTACTGTAAGAGAGTAGGAAAATTTTCATTCGTTATGTATTTTTAGATCAAACTGCTAACCTTTAAGAAACTATAGGACTTATCAGGTTTTGGTGTAGTATCAAAGAAAAATATCCACAATTTCCTGGAAAAGCTATTAATATATTTCTTTTTCCAACTACATCTGTGGGTGAGGTTGGATTTTCTTGAGTACTCAACCAAAACAGTTATCACAACAAAGTTAATGGAGAAGTAGAGTAAATGCAGAATCTCATTGACTTCTGTTAAAGAGATTTGTAGAAATAGCAAATTAGCTTAGGTTTTAAATTTTGCTATGTGATCATATGTAGGTTTCCTTAAAGTTGATTATAGCATAATGCCTTTAGAATTCTCACTCTAATATCAGCTCCATTAGCCATAAACCTCTGACTTGGTTCTCCTTGACACAAACTGTCCCGGAACTGCCTCCTTCTGACCTTCACTTAGAAATTAAAAAGTAATTCCAAAGTTAACGTCAGCAACCTGTAATTGAAAAGACAATCACTTAGAAATCCAATGGTTTTCAAAGTCAAAATACGTGCTATTGATTAGTTTACGTCCCACCTTTTTCTAATTACAATGGAAGAGGATTGACTAACGCTATGAACAATGCATCAAATTGTCACCACAACTGATTAAGATACATTTCCTAGCTTTGAGGTACAGTTTAAAAACATTAAAATTCAAATGGCCAGGCTCATTCAGGTTTACTTTATAGGCCCTAAATATTAATTATTAATAATACTAATTGAAGAAGCCGTTTTTTCATCCTGGTAAGTGGTCTGAGCTACTTGAAAGAATCAATCTTACTTGTGGGTAGTGCTTTTTCTGTTACTGATGTGTCCTGTGCATTACAGTATTCATTTATGCTTCACTTAAATAAAATTAAGAACTTTAGAGGACCCTTTTAGTGCCCTCAAAATGGGTAGTCTAAGTGGCATTTAGTATCTTAGGAGAGCTATTATCTTTAAAAAGTGAGTCATCAATTCCCAAAAGCTGTTCTGGCCTCCTCTTCTTGTACTGACAATGTAGGAGGAAATTGGGTTGTCAAAATATACTATGATGATATTGTCCCATTCAGCTGCACCTCCAAAGGATAAGTAATTTGCACGTAAGGATCAGCGCCACCTGGGCTGCCAGCTGGAGGCAAAAGCCCTTGACCTCTATCTAGGCAGTACTGCCTTATCAGTGTGGAAAACAATGGTGAAGCATTAAATTATACAAGTGGTCATTTATATTTAGCTCTGAAAAGTGCTTTTGATGTGTTTCAACATGTATCTCGCAGTCTCTGAATTTGCTTAAGTCAAAAAAAAAAAAAAAAGGACAACTTTGTACGCATATGCACATATAAAGAAGGCATTCAATGAAAACCCACTTTTAAGAATTGCTTCCCCTCAGGGCACCTGGCTGGCTCATTCCATAGAGCCTGTGACTCTTGACCTCGGGTTTGTGAGTTCTAGCCCCATGTTGGGTGTAGAGATTACTTAAAAATAAAATCTTGGGACGCCTGGGTGGCTCAGTTGGTTAAGCAGCTGCCTTCGGCTCAGGTCATGATCCCAGCGTCCTGGGATCGAGTCCCACATCGGGCTCCTTGCTCAGCAGTGAGCCTGCTTCTCCCTCTGCCTCTGCCTGCCACTCTATCTGCCTGTGCTCACTCCTGTGCTCTCTATCTGACAAATAAATAAAAATAAAAAAATCTTTAAAAATAAAATCTTTAAAAAAGGAGAGGAATCGCCTCCCCTCCCCCATCCCTATTTTTCCTCAGTGCCTTTCCGCTCACTGTTCTGATTTAAGAAAGACAAAGGATTTTTTTTTTATTTAGTTTGGTTTTTTGGGCTTTGTTTTCTTTTGTTTTTTTAAGTTCTGTGTATAGTTTTAAATGATCAGGGGCTTTACGTAGGCCTTCAGTTTCTTGTCACGATTTCATGGCAGCCCTCTGTGACTGGGAGTACTAGGAACCCCGGGGACTGACCTCTGGAGCCAAGTAGTACAGAGGAAAGCGTGTGAAATTGCCACCCATTAGACCAGAATTCAGTTGACTCCTGTTTGCAGTTGTAACCTCTCTGAATTATCATGTAGTGATTCAGGGTTGGATCAGATACACCCAGCTTCTCCAAAGACTCTCACACATAAATCCCAGCGGGGACTCAGGACTCCAGACCAACACAGTCACGTGCGTACCGCGCACCTCTACCTGGTTGCCTCAGCAGTATCCACCGTCCCACCACCTCCCAACATTACCTCACGGTCTTCCCCACAAAGCTGGCTTTCTGCCCGTGTTCTCTCTTCTGGCGGGAGTCCCCGTGATCTCTCTAGTTACACAAGCGAGCGATCTGGTAGGAGTTATCTTGAACACCTCGGTTTCCCCGCCCTCTCCCTCCAGTCCACCACCAGCTCTGTTGAGTTTTTAATCTTCCAACTACCTTTCAAATCCCATCCAGATCGCCAGCACCCACTCTTGTCACCTCTTCTAGACCACAGGGAGGTCTCCCCTCTCACCACTTCCGGCAGGGCTGCCCTCACTTGCCTCCTCACTCCTCAGTCAAATTTGGTTCGTTCTGCATTGCTCACCCTGCGAAATCCCCTTGGGGGCTCCCATTTCTTTTCAGATACGGACCAAAATCCTTAAGAAGACCTGAGTCTCCAACTTCGCCTCACCTCCTTTTCCGGCTCTTTGACCTTCAGTCACATGGACCTTCTCCCAGTTCCTCAGCTGCGTCTTCCTCCCTCCTGTCTCAGGGCCTTTGCAGATGCTTCCCCTTGGCCTGGGACACTCCATCTTTGCCCAGTTGACTCTTCTTACTCTTCAGATATCTGCTTAACTGGCATTTCCTCACAAAACCCTTCCCTGATCTGCAGCCCCAGAATTAGACCCCAGTTTCATGATAAATTTTAATTTTGTAAATTTGTGTACTTCTTTGATTCTACCCTCGAACTCTGTACTCTCCATGCCATTGTGAACACTATACCTGGCAGCTCAGAAAGCTCTATACAGATGTATGACTAGTCCCCACATTTGCAGCTTCAGAGCTGGACAACATGTGGGCAAGTCACTTAACTTCCTAAGTCCAGTAGATTTCTGCTGGAAAGAGGGTGGTTGGTCCTTGGCACATAATAAGTGGTCATTTGTTATTAAAGCTGTGGTTATTCATATTATAATTCATACTGAAGAGTGACAAAGTGATACACTGTGGTGTTACTGAGGATTAAATGATGAGCATAAAGAATTACCGTAAAATATAAAGCACTGTTCAGAACCTAATTGTTAGCATGAAGAAACACAGAGTGACATTTAAAAATCAAAAATAATGTGTATATTAAAAAATTTAAAAATTAAAAAAATATTTTAATGTAAAGTATAAAGGGAAAATGTTTATATTGAGTAAATATTTGAAAAGCAGAAAAAAAATCAAAAATAGCTCCCTTTAAATTGATGTGAAATTTTTTTTTGATGTGAATTTTTTAGGTTAATCTAAGATAAATAGAAATTGAACTCTTATCCCACATCACCCAGCTAGTCAGGGGCCAAGAACTCAACATTCTTCTCTCTGAACATAGAGTTTCTTAATTTTTTTAAACAAATACTGAACACCAGACAATACGCTAGTACGTGAAATAAAGTAATAAATGATAAACCGGGCCCAGTGGCGCGTTTTGGGAAGCATCAGGCAGACACAGTGTAAACTGGCATGTTCGCTGATGCTCCAGAGGCAAGGAGAGCCTCCTAATCTTGAGGGTCAGGGAAATTCTGCAGGGGACAAGTAGGGTTGGGGACCGGAGCGAAAGGGGAGACAGTAAGTGGTGGGTCCATTTGGACGTGGCATGTTTGAAGGTCCAGTGTAGAGGTTCTAAGGCCCCATTCAAACATGCCCCCAGTCCTGAGGGTGGGAGTAGAGATCTGGTGCTGGGCTCAGCCTGGAGAGAACGGGCTCTGAGCAGTGAGTATTACAGATGGCTGGGAGCCCAAGAATGGCCTGGGCTCCCGGACCTTCTGGTTATAAAGAAAGATGCCCTGCTTCAGCTTAGCTCAGCTCATCCGACATTTCCAAAGTGAGTGAAATAACATCAGTGTTGTCCCCATTATCATCCATAGACTCAGATGAAATTGGGCTTTTAGTGATGCTCGGATTTCAGAACAAGTTTTACTTGATCACTTCGTGAAGATCATCAAATGATAATCTTATATCAAGGAAACAATTAGGCACAACTTAATGTCATAAAGTAAAATTTTATGTTGTACTTTTTTTTGCATTAGAACATTTTTCTTCCATATACTGAATATAGTGCCAACAGTTCTTCCTCTAGAAAAGTATTCTGACCTTATGTTCTTTCTGCCCATTTACGCTTAGAAGTCCCCCATCCCTACTGGGTATGTGAATATTTTATGTCTTTTCTTGAAAAATAAAGAGAGAATGATACCCTCTTGGACCCCTAGTTTCAAGGTTGGTTGGCTGGTTTTCAGGAGGTCTGTGAAATCCGAAAGTCTGGAAACCATCAGTTTCCATCAGCATGAGACCATCTTGTGCAGAGTTAGGCAGGGGTTGGGCCATGGAGGACCAGGTAAGCTTTGCTGAAAACTTTGGGTTTCACACTAAAGGAAGTAGGGAATCACAGGAGGATTTTAAGCAGGATAGTAACATCAGGTTTGCCCTTTGGAAAGAGCCTTCTGGCTGTTCCATGTGGATGGATTCAAGAGGTAGAGCCGGAAGCTGGAGAGATGTGTCGGAAGGCGGAGCTCAGCGGTGGGATAAGGAGCCGAAGTTGGTGGGCCGTGAGTGACTGACTGCAGAACAAGAGAAGCAGGGCCCTGACAGGGGGAATTGAGATTTCTGGCTTGGTCGAGAGATGGATGGTGGTACCATGCACTCAGCAGGGGGTGGGGCGGTACGGAAGGAAGGGGTTTGGGTCTGTGGCTTTTAGTGTCCTTTGGAGGAAATGGGGGCGAGGGGAAAGGGGATTTTAATTGTTTTTCCTGTTCTGAATTGAGGGGTCGTGTGGGATGGCCCAGTAGATCCCCACAGAGAGTCCACAGAAGGAGAATTAGGCTGTGGACAAGGCAAAGGAGCATCAGCAAAAGAGGAATCCTTGATGGAGATTAAAATAGAACAGCCAGAGGTGAGAGAAAACCAGAGTACAGCGGCCTTGGAGCCCGAGACAGTATTTATGGAGCAGGAGGAAGGGTATTAAATGCCCCAGAGAGGTCGAGTAAGCTCAGTGTGGGGGGCTGGGGAGCAGATGTCCTCATTGACCTTGGCTGAGCTATCTCGGTGCACAGGGCAGGAGGGGTGCACACGTGAGCAGTGGCAGGAGGTGGGAAGCAAAGAGCAGACTTCCATTTCCACAAGGGGGGGTGACCTCAAGCAGAGCCCCCCATGAAGATGCTGCGGCCTCAGGCTGCGCAGCACAGGCCCAGTGGAAACAGCTCTGAAGGGGCCGTGATGACAAAAGGAGATTTAGGACAAGGGGGTGCTGTCAACCGGGCAGGGGCAGGGGCCACTGCCCGAGCTGCCCTTCTGCTGGAATCCAGGCTGGGGACCCCTCCACCCCATTTTCTCGGACTCATTCACTTGTGCCAGACTCGAGGCGGGGGGTCTGGGTTGGTTCTGATTTTTCCCTGAGAAAGCTTTTCTGGGTGTCCAAAGTGAGATTTTAAAAATTTATCTATGCAAAGTTTTGTCTTCCCTGTGTACATTTTGAAAAGAAGACTCATTCTTTCCATGATTCCTCCTCCCATTTGGCTTTTTTCACAACCTTGAGACTCCTGTACATGTGTTCTTCCCTCTCTATGTGAAAGACCTGTTCAGTTTGTTTCCTATTCTGGATCAAATAGGAAATCTCTAAATCGAGATTCTAATTTTTTTTTTAATTTTTTAAGATTTTATTTATTTAGGAGCGCCTGGGTGGCTCAGTGGGTTAAAGCCTCTGCTTTTGGCTCAGGTCATGATCCCAGGGTCCTGGGATCGAGGCCCACATCGGGCTCTCTGCTCTGCGGGGAGCTTGCTTCCCTCTCTCTCTCTCTCTCTCTGCCTACTTGTGATTTCTGCCTGTCAAATAAATAAATAAATAAAATATTAAAAAAAAAAGATTTTATTTATTTATTTGACAGAGAGAGAGAGACCGCAAGTAGGCAAGAAACTCAGGAAGGGCGGGGGGAGGGGGGGGGGACAGGCTCCCTGCTGAGCAGAGAGCCCGTGCAGGGCTTGATTCCAAGACCCTGAGAAGATGATCTGATCTGAAGGCAGAGGCTTAACCCACTGAGCCACCCAGGCACCCCTCAAGATTCTAAAATAATTAATAGACCCCCTTTAAAAAAGAAACATTTCACAGTTTTTTTTTCATGGTTCCATTCTTATGAGCTGAAAAAAAAATACTCACCTTGGGCTGTTTGTGGAATGAGAAGGAGCTCTACCTCTTGCTATATTGAGATTTTCACTGCAAGAACAAAAACTTCAAAATCCTATAAAATATTGATAAGTTTGATGACATTACAACATAAAACTGTATGTCACAAATCTGTGAAACAAAATCAAAAGAAAGTACGAAAAATGTTAGCGACTTACATGTTTAAAGGGCTCGTTTTTATTATATACCAAGGGTTTTACAGATCGATAAGAAAAAGACAACCTGATAGAAAACCGAGCAGAGCTCCTGAAGAGATACAAGAGGAAATGTAAATGATCAATAAACATAAAAATATACTTCCTCTCATAACTAAATCCACAGAAGGTAAGAAAACGAGAATGGATTTGGCAAGGATTCTTTAAGAAGGGGTACCACCGGGACGCCTGGGTGGCTCAGTTGGTTAAGCGGCTGCCTTCGGCTCAGGTCATGGTCCCAGCGTCCTGGGATCGAGTCCCACATCGGGCTCCTTGCTCAGCAGGGAGCCTGCTTCTCCCTCTGCCTCTGCCTACCACTCTGTCTGCCTGTGCTCACTCCTGCTCTCTCTCTCTATCTGACAAATAAATAAATAAAATCTTTTAAAAATTAAAAAAAAAAAAAGAAGAAGGGGTACTACCCCCCACCTCTCCCACCTCCCTCCCCCTCATGCTGGCAGAGTGTGGAGAAACTGGGGCAGGGGGTATGTGTGGATGGACAGCTCCCAACTGCGTCTGTGATAGTCGAATGTCTTATCACGAGTATGTATGCTCAAAAGCAGCAATGAAAATAATGTTTCCGATTGATTTTAAACACATTTGTGCATAGCGTGTATCAACACACCAGACAACCCTGCCTAAATCTCACTTCTTAAGGCCTGCCTACCGACTCTATCCTCAGGGGCAGACCAGCTGACCTCTCAGCCTGTTTCCTCATTTATAAAATCTGCATAGCAATACCACAGATAAGTTCATGCGCAATTCAATAAAGACCATATGGAAACGAATGGTCAGTGGTAAACACTCCATCAGTAAGAGCCACTCTTGTCATTATCATCAGGGAATAAACAGTCCTGTGTTCTCATACTCAAAGCTGCTGTCAGTGAAGGGATAGCCAGAGCCGCCCAGGCATAAGGGGAACCGGCTCTGTCTCTGAGCCGGTTCCCCTTATGAGACAGAGCGCAGGAAAAAAAGCAGCTCACGGCAGGGTGCTTTCAGGGGGTGTTACACTTCCTTGTAGAGAAAGGCTGGTTGCTAAGATGGAAAAAAGCAGTATTCTGGCACTTTCCAGCCAACAGGCTTCTGATGGTATATCCTGGGGGCGGTCAGGTTAGAGTGATGTATCTGTGTAATCCCCGTTACCCTGCACACCGGCACCGACTCGTGTGTTCATCCTGAACCTCGCACCTTGTTTCTGTCAACCCTTCCTCATCTTAGTGCTCTCACTTCCTCGCCCTGCACCGAAAATCCTGGGGGCCATTCCGGGGATGTGGACGGATAAATGAGCCTGCGGTCCGGGTCTCTGTACCCAGATTGCTGCTAGCTTGGGCGACCCGCCTGCCTTTCCTACTTGGAGACAGCTCTTGATAGAAGACGTTGACACTGGACATCCCTGATCCTTGCTCCGTGACCTGATTGGTCTCTCAAAGTATTATTCCATTTCCTTCTTTTCTTTTAGGTCACACTTGTTAATTCTGAATCTGCCAGATCATGCCTAGCACAGGAAGGAGAGTGGGGAGTTCAGTACCAGCTGAGTAAGAATTGCCACGGGTCTGGTTTGTTTTGTTCTGTTTTGTTTTTAAAGCTTATTGATAATGCATCCTTCACAGTAGCTTTCCCAGTTCTGCAGTTAAGTGTCATCGTTATTACCCCTTTCTTTTTAAATCTGGCTAATTAGTTAATGTGTGGTGGGATTGTCTTTTTTTCCTTTTCCTTTTTATTTTGAGATAACTACAGACAACACATGTAATTGCAAGAAGTAAGAGAGATCGCGAAGCCCTTTGCCGAGTTTCCTCTGATGGAAACTTCTCTCTAAACTGTAGGCCACATCACAACCAGGGTGCTTACGCTGATACAGTTGAGCTGCAGAACGTTCCTATCCCAAGGATCCCTCGTGTTGCCCTTCTGTAGCCGAACCCATTTCCCTCCTGTTCCCCTCACCCTCTGTCACTAATCTGTTCTCTGCTCCTCTGATTTTCGAGAATGTTACAGCCGTAGAATCACAAGAGTGTGTGACCTTTGGGGATTGGCTCTTGCTCTGTACACGTACCAGGAGTTCATGTGTCCTTAACTGGCTGTGTGGTTTCCTGGGGCGTGGGCATACCACATACTTAACTGTTCACCCACCGAAGGACATCTGGGCTGTTTCTAGTTTTTTACTATTAGGAGTAAAGCTGCTGTGGATGTCCATGCATAGGTTTCAGTGTGAACGTAAGTTTTCATTCTCTCAGATGTGTCCACGAGCCTTATTGCTGGGTGGGCCGGCAGTTGCATACTGAGTTTTTAAGAAACTGCTTTTCGAGAGTGGCTGCACACTTTACCCTCTCCTCGGCCGAGTGCGAGCGGTCCAGCTCGTTGGCATCCTTGCCAGCATCTGGTGTTGCCGTTATTTTCTACTTTGGCCAACTTGATAGGTATATAATGAAACCTCACCGTGGTCTTAATTTGCTTTTCCCCAGTCACCAACCAGGCTGAAGCTCTTTTCAAGTCTTTATTCACCATCTGCATAGCCTCTTTGGTGAAATGTGTCTTCTAGTCCATTGCCTGTTGTCTAATTCTATTTTTTTTCCCTGTTGAAGTTTGAGAATTCTTTACGTATTCTATATACCTGTCTTCTGTCAAAGATTTGCAGAGGTTTTCCAGTATTTTCTCCTGGTCTCTAGCTTGTCTTTTCATCCTCTTCATAGGCTCTTTTAATTTTGATGAAATCCGGCGTAATCAGTTTCACCTTTTACATATTATACTTTTCATGTTCAGTATAGAAGTTCTGTGTCTAATCCTAGATCCCTAAGCTTTTCTCCCATTTTTTTCCCGCAAAAGTTATAGTTTGGTATTACTTCTGAGTCTGTGATTGATTTTGAGTTAATTTTTATGTAAGGTATGAGACTTTGATGACGTGTTTTTCTTTCTTTTTTTTTTTCCCTAATGGGAGTCCAGCTGATCTAGCACCATTTGTTGAAAAGATGGTTCTTCCTCCACTGAATTGGAGGAATTGAAATGCTTTTGGGCCTTTGTACACCATCAATTGTGCATATTTATGTGGCTCTACTGCTGGGTTCTCAGTCTGTTTCCCAGATCTGTATGTGTATCGCTTTGACAGGACCTCCTTGTCCTGTACCTGTTCAAAGCATCTTGAAATCAGACTGATTCGTCCCACTTTAATATTCTTTTTAGAAATTATTTTAGTGGGGCGCCTGGGTGGCTCAGTGGGTGAAGCGTCTGCCTTCAGCTCAGGTCATGATCTCAGGGTGTTGGGATCGAGTCCCACATCAGGATCTCTGCTCAGCAGGGAGCCTACTTCCCCCTCTCTCTGCCTGCTTCTCTGCCGTCTTATGATCTCTCTCTCTCTCTCTGTCAAATAAATAAAATCTTAAAAAAAAATTATTTTAGCTATTCTGGTTCCTTTGGCTTTCCATGATACATTTCAGAATGTTCTTATCTATGTTTACAAATAAAAAACCTTGCGCGTATTTTGATAAGAATTTTGCCAAACCTATATGCTGACTTGGGAAAAATTTGTTTGTGCTATGTTGGATTTTCCTAACCATAAATACAGTCTATCTTTCCATTTCTTTAAATATTCTTTGATTTCTTTCTTCAGCGTTTCAGACTCTTTAACATACAAGTCCTATACATGTTTGGTTAGATTGACAACCTATGTATTTCAACATTTTAAGTGATGTAATGATGTTATATTTCTAATTTCAGTGTCCACAGGTTCAAACTTAGTATACAAAATTACAGTTGACTTTTACTTGTTTATCTTGTAGCCTCCCTAACTCACTTGTTAGTTCCAGGAGGGTTTTTTTGTTTGGTTGGTTTGTTGGGTTTTTTTTTTGGTAGATTCCTTGGGATTTTCTAGGTAACAACCATGTCATCTGGAAAGAGGGACAGCTTTGGTTCTCTCTTTCCTCTCTGTAGCCTTTTATTTCCTTTCTTGCTTTATTGCACGAACTCAAACTTCCAGTACTATGTTCGGTAATGAGAGTGGGCATCCTTGCCTTGTTCACAGTCTTAGAAGGCATTCGGTCTTGGTAACACTGAGTCTCCTGTTAAGTATAAGCACGCTGATCTGTGCGTAGTGGACTGTTAGAAATGCTCTTGGCAGGAAAGGAGCAGCCTACTGATGGGCTGAGCTACCTCCTTTAGAGGCAGTTCTGCTACTCTACAGCTGATTCAGACCCAGTGCTTTGCTAGGGTGAAGTGGGACAATGAAGACCTTAGAATTTGGAGTCATGACAGTGGGATTTAAATTTTGGCTCCCCTGCCTTCTAGCTTGATGGCCTGGGCAAATTTATTTACACTTCTCAAAGCCCAATTCCTCATCCACAAAAAAGGGAGAAGGACGCCATCCCACTTCCTCCCTCTGTGAGCGCAGGTGTCAAGGGCAGTAACGGGCGTGTTATTTTATCCCTGTCAGGACCAGTCCTGTCCCCAGGGCAGGAGCTGGAAAATGGCCCCAATTTGGTGAGACCTTCAGCCTACTCTGTGCTGTGTTCCCGACCCCCCCCCCAACCGCACACCCTGCCCAGCACCTTAATTTACTGATCTCTATGGAAGATTTGACAACTCCTGGTAGACAGATCATTTAGAATTTGCATTTGGAGTCGTATACTAAAAGACTAACTGATCTGGGGACATTTGCTGCCTGGAGCGCAACAGCGGAGTTCATTTCCCAGCTCGGCTCCCCCACTCACGCCTGTGTAAACTTGGGCAGACCACGTAATCCCCCAGCTCGCTGTAAATGCCATCATCTGTGAAATGGGAGTGAAGACAAAGCAGCCGAGTCCCAGGGCAGCCATGGAGGTGAAATGAGGGAACTGGTGTCACGTTAGCATGACATTTTAGCTGTGGTCGTTACTATTGGTGACTATAACGGACACATACTTACTTGTGAATCACCTTTCTTAAAAAAAAAATTGTTTGCTTTGCAGATTTTTAAAAAAATGGATTTGGCCAACCATGGACTTATTCTCCTGCAACAGTTAAACGCTCAGCGAGAGTTTGGTTTCCTGTGTGACTGCACGGTTGCCATCGGCGATGTGTACTTCAAGGCACACAAATCAGTTCTTGCTTCATTCTCCAATTACTTTAAGATGTTGTTTGTCCATCAGACCAGGTAACTAACGTGGTTGATAATAATCTAATGACTGTAGACGCTGAACTTCATGGCCCTCTTCCCCTCTGAACCTGCTCTTAGCCCATCCAGACCATGGGGCTCTCACCTCCTCCCTGGAATGCTAGGCCCCTGGGCGCCCAGTTTTCCCTCGTGACCTCACTTGCCCCCTTGCCCATCTTGGTTACTCACACTTCCATGGACCTTCGAGCCCCCGGCAGCCCCTCCATGCCCAGTACCCTGGCTAGCTAGCTGACCCCCACTCTCAGGATGGGCAGTGGCAGCCTGAATCCCTTGCTCCCACTCCTCCAGACCCAGGCCCTTAGGCTGCCCCCACTCCTTTCCCTATTTTTATCCTTATCTGCCAGTCTATGAGAAGCTTGAGGGCGTGAATTCCCCAGCTCCCTTCTTTTCTCTCTTAAAACATCTCAATCTCAGCATCTTTGTTTGATCTTTCCTTCCCATCTCTCCCATCTTGGAGAAAAGGACCCTCTAAGGAAAAGTGGTCTTCCTCCAACTCTTAGGCTACGGATCTGACCTCTTACTCTCTGTTCTGCCCCTTTCACTATGCACTACCCTCGCGTCCGAGCCGCCACAGGATCCATGTCCCGGGTACCTTGACTGTGCTGCGGGGCACCTTCTCCTTTATCTCACAGTGAAGGTGTTCAGAGGGCGAGCCACAGCCTTGCTGGCGCTCCCCGCCCCCAGCCCCCTTGATCCCTCCTCTCTAGGGGCACTGTGGTCTGTGCTCGCTCTTCTCAGCCTCTGGCGTCCTCGTCCTTGGCCTTGGCTGCACTGCTTCTTCTTTTTAAGGGCCAT
This sequence comes from Taxidea taxus jeffersonii, assembly GCA_003697995.1. NCBI lineage: Eukaryota > Metazoa > Chordata > Mammalia > Carnivora > Mustelidae > Taxidea > Taxidea taxus. The sequence continues at coordinate 21,965 of ML108419.1, forward strand.
CATCTGCACTTTGATAATGCAGAACATTCCCTGTTTTCCTGCCCTCTGGGCAGGAGCCTTCTGAGAGTCGTGCTGAGTTTTAGTCTGGAGCTCTCTGTGCTTCTTTCCTTGTGCGCTCTCCTGGGGAGCTTGTTTCTTCTGGATTTGGCCTCCACTGGAGCCGCAAGTTTACAACTCTGGCCTTGACCTTCTCTGTGTCCAGAACTCCGCTTCCCAAGGCTGCGAGGCTGACTGCGCGAGGGGTCGAATTGAGTATCAGCGTGTCTGAAGCTGAGTTAGGCCTTCCCAGGTCCTTCCCGATTCATCTCCAAGTAACCCGCACTTAAATCGCTCTAAAACCCCACTTTCTTGGTCCCGCCCCCAATCACGTTTCCCTCACAGTCCCTTTTGCATTAGCCCTTTCCTTCCCCTTCTTACTTCCTCCCATTTCCTAATCATTCCTGTCAGATGAATATTCCTAAACAGCGCTGTGATTGTAGGATGCCTTGGATCAGAAACCTAGAGGATGTCCATCGCACATCAGAACAGCACAGATTCCTGCTTCTCTTTCAAGGCGCAAGGGCTGCCGCCTGACCCCCATCCAGCCTGCTTGGCCATCACGCCCAGTCCCTGTGCCCAGCTCCCCGTCACCTCTGCTGTGACCCCTCCCCGCAGTGATCCCAAGCCGGCTCGTCCTCTCTTACATTTCGCAGCACTTTCTGCCCCTGTACAAGATCAGCACATTTTCCTTGTATTGTTCTCCGTGGACTTCTCTCCCCCTCCCTTCCTGTGTAGGTTTCCTGAGGGCAGAGACCGGGTTTGACCACGCTTTGTGGACGTCCAGTGTATAGTTCGGGTATTTGTACATAATGGCCACCAGCTAAGTGTCTGGAGGAGCAGAATGGGTGAAAAGGAGGAATAATGGCCAAAAAAAAAAAAAAAGAGGAATAATGGCGAGCAGAGGCTGCTTTGTCTTGCAACACTAAGCCCGTTCCCTTTTATCTCACTGTCAGGGACCTGCTTACAAGTGTCAACACAGTGAGTTAACTTGTCTTGAGGAGGGAAGATTTTCATTCTGAGGAGTAAAAGAATACAGTTTAATGAGTTTTAAGATTTTTTATTTATTTATTTGACAGACAGAGATCACAAGGAGGCAGAGAGGCAGGCAGAGAGAGAGATGGGGAAGCAGGCTCCCTGAGGAGCAGAGAGCCCGATGCGGGGCTCGATCCCAGGACCCTGAGGTCAGGACCTGAGCCGAAGGCAGAGGCTTAACCCACTGAGCCACCCAGGAGCCCCAGTTTAATGAGTTTTAAATAGATGCAAGAAACTTAAGTGGAGAGCAGTTTACACGTCTTTGTAAAAAGGAAATGTGGTATCCGTCTAGATCCGAGTCCCCAGTGTTCGTTTCTCTTTGAGACGAAGCAAACAGGGGGCAGAGGCCAGAGGCAGCCTTCCAGACCAGGGCCGCCTTTGTCAGGTACTGTGAACTGCCACCTGATCGCCCAGAAGGTGGACTGAGAATACAGTTTTTCACACTTGGTTTAAGAGTCTTCTGTTGTCTCTAGTACCACTAGATGTCTCTGTCTCGTGTGCAGCCCTGTAAGTGATTGGGCTGTGAATCTTGCAGGACTGCAAACAGAGTTCCCCAAACTGCAGAGGCAGGTCTGGCTAAGCACAACCTCCTGAGCGAAGTAGAACATTATTTAACATTAATTATTTCCAAGGTTCTTTAAGCCCCCTTTTTCCTTTGAGATTCTAGTGAAAGAAAGATTAAAAATGCAAAGTCCTGGGAAAGTTTGCACAAAGGGCTGTGGCTGTGCTAAGACCTTATTTTTCCTGTATAAGTGTCTCAAGCAGATACCTACAGATCAAACCATGTAGGTGTAATTATTTTGTGGAGACCTGTGTCCTTCCAGAAGGACTTGGAAATGACCAAAGACTGGCCCATAGCAAGCGGAGAGGTCTAGCTGCCTGGGAGGGAGCACTGTCAAGGATGGAAATTGCTGGAATGTGACCTAAGGAACTTTTTAAAATAACCTTTTTTTTTTTTTTAAATATTTTTTTATTTATTCATTTGAGAGGGAGAGAGACAGAGAGAGTACAGCAAGGGCAGAAGCAGAGGGAGAGGGAGAAGCAGACTCCCCACTGAGCTGGGAGCCTGACATGGGACTCGATCTGAGAAACCCAAGATCATGACCTGAGCTGAAGACAGACATCTAACCATCTGAGCCACCCAGGTGTCCCTAAAATAACCTTTTTTTAAGTGTTTCTGTGTGTATATGTGTGCATGTGTTCTTCTGCTTTAAGAAAAAAAATTAAAACCAAGAAATCAAGATAATTGGTTTCTGGGAACCTCCCGGGGCCCTCGGCACTGGCGTTGACTCCCAGAGGCCTCCCTCTCCTTGGTGGTTTCTCTCCAGCCCGTGGGTCCCCTCGGAATCCTTCCTCCAACCTGGCAGGGTCTCTCAGCCCGGTTTATTCTTTGCCTTCAGAGACTGCACACAGTTCTTTAAAACCGGAGCTCTGCTCAGTCACCACCCATCACTGACAGTAGACAGAGGACAACCTATATAGTAACAAATGAGGGAAAATCATAAAATTGACAACAAAACTTTGACGGAAAGGGGCCCTATTTGGTACTTACCGCTCACAGATGCTAAAAAACATAGCCCTCCTTGGGACTTCGGCCCTTCTCTTCTCTTTCTGGGAGGCCCTTCTCTTCTCTTTCTGGG
>ML108419.1:24685-73907 GCA_003697995.1 Taxidea taxus jeffersonii
GGCCCTTCTCTTCTCTTTCTGGGAGGCCCTTCTCTTCTCTTTCTGGGAGGCAGAGGGGAGCTCTCTGTCTCTTTTGCCTGGAGGAACACGCCCTCCCCGCAGAACAAAGGTGCCCTGTGAACTCCCGGGAGTACTTTGCATCTCCGAAGGCCTGTGGTTTCCCAGTTCTCTGTTCTGGAGGTGACTGTTTACCTGATTAAAGTATTCTTCCCTACACATGATCCCTGAAGCTTTGTTTTGAATATTGAACTTCCCTAGAGCCGGCTGAAATGTATTCTAGTGTACACACAGTATTGTGGGCACTCACCCTGTGCTCGAAGGGACGACCATCTACACTGCATCCCTCTTCAAAGGAATATAAATAGAGGACTATAAAAAGACTCCAAAGGAAGATGAGTGATCTGTCTTTTTAAAAAACAGAGTCACAGAAGCTCTGTTCTTTCTGCCATCAAAGTGCTGCTAGTCTCTATGCATAATCTTTATTCTTTGACTTCCATACTGTGTAGGCAGACACTTTTCACATGATTACTTGTATGCAGTCATTTTGAAATATACACGCATTGATAGCAAGACAGGAATTCCTCAAATTTGTTCTGTCACAAATTGCTATTAAAGTCGCTCTTTTAAAAAATAGAATAAAATGTTAAATTTGGAAGAGCAGGTATACTGTGACTTTTTTTAGCATATTGAAAAATATATAAACAGCTAAAAGAGACAAAAAAAAGTTACAAGAGTAAGAAGTGGTGTAATCAAAAATGATTATACAGTGTACGAACTTGATTAAATAACTCATCCATTTTAAAAAATGATTATACATTCTAAAGGTATTCAAGGAAGCTGTCTTTGAAATTTAAAATGCGTTGGCTATAGAATATATTCACTCCGTGGACATACAGCACATAATTCATACTTTAGAGGTACAGTCATTGCTTTTAATGCATTAGAATTCCTGTCATTAGTGATGGTTTAGGAAGAGTTCTTTGGGACTTCTTCATTAAAGTTTGCTTGATCAGAATGATGTTTCTGGAATGAGGCAAACACTAGCTGCTTTAGGTGCCTCAGGTAAATCACTTAACTTCTTGGGCTCTCAGTTTCCAGATCTGTCAGAGAGGAACAGTCAGATCTGACTGAACGACTACATAGGGTTGTTTTCATGCTCTAAACAATTTTGGTGTCGTGGGTTTGGATTGAGACCGAGATTTAAATCCCTCTTCGAACTCTGATATTGAGCAAGGCATGAATCTCTTTGAGCCTCAGTCCCTTAGCTGGAAAATGAGAATTAACAGAGTTGAATGAGATAATGCCTATAAAGGCCAGCTGTAGTTCTGGTGGTGGTGGTATTTACATTTGGTAAGTAAGGGAGTTGTCCTGGAACCGCTTTTTAATGCAGTCTAGCAATACTTAGAAGGTGATCTGACCCCATTAGAGCTAGAATGTTCCCCCATACCTTCTGGTGGGGGGGCAGATCAGAGAGTTCAGAGCACCAACCGAATTAGGTTTGATTTTTCTCTCACTTTTGTCGTGTGGCTCCTAGCACTTGTTCATACTAGCCCAGCTCTCCCCCCCCACCCCCGTGTCATTTTACAAATGAAGAAACTTTCTCACCAGGTAGATTGTTTGATTTGCCTTAAAAGATCTCCTGCTGAGCTCTGGATGGCATTGGATCAATAGAAAATCACAGACTTTTAGCCAAAGCTCTGCCAGGTCAGCGGCTCTTAACCATGTCCGGGTCATAGGCCACTTTCAGATGGAGAAGCAATAGATCCTCCACACAAAACACAAAAGTTTTTTATATAGAACTCTCGGAGTTCTGTCTAAAAATACAATGTGATAGAAGTTCACGTAGACTCTGAGGAGGAAAAAAAACTGCTTCAAGAGCCTAGGAGTTCAGGTACCATATTTGCTGAACATGAACTTTCTCCTTCTCACCCTTGCGAATGCATTTACTGTCTCTGTCTGTTCTTCACACCATGAAATGACATGGCTTCCAGTTAACACCATGAAATGACATGGGTCCCCTGAGTATTCCTTTTCACAACACAATAACCCTAAGAAAGCGGAAATGTGGGACACCTTGGTGGCTCATTTGGTTAAGCGGCTGCCTTCGGCCCAGGTCATGATCCCAGCGTCCTGGGATCGAGTCCCACATCGGGCTCCTTGCTCAGCAGGGAGCCTGCTTCTCCATCTCCCTCTGCCTCTGCCTGCCTCTCTGTCTGCCTGTGCTCGCTTGCTCTCTCTCCAACAAATAAATAAAATCTTAAAAAAAGAAAAAAGGCGGAAATGCTCTGGTTTCATTTGCCTATAAAAGTTGCCCCCTTTTTTCTCCAGAGATCATGTTCTCCCTGGAGACCTGGGCTGACATTTACTTACAGACTGCCCCCCTGTCTCTTGCAGCGAGTGTGTCCGTTTGAAACCAACCGACATCCAGCCAGATATCTTCAGCTATCTCCTGCACCTGATGTACACCGGCAAGATGGCACCGCAGCTCATCGATCCCGTTCGACTGGAGCAGGGGATCAAGTTTCTGCACGCCTACCCGCTGATCCAGGAAGCCAGCCTGGCCAGCCAGGGCGCCTTTTCTCACCCCGACCAAGTTTTCCCGCTCGCGTCTTCCCTGTACGGCATTCAGATCGCAGACCACCAGTTGCGACAAGCCACCAAGATTGCCTCTGCCCCCGAGAAGCTGGGGCGGGAAGCGCGGCCGCAGCCGCCCCGGGTGAGCCAGGAGCAGGCGCCGGAGGCCTCCCAGCTGTCCCAGCTGCCTTCCAACCTGGCCCCGGTGACTCGGACGCACCTGCCTCCCTCGGACCCGCTGCAGACCTCGCTGTCCCCGGAACTCGTTTCCACGCCCGTGCCTCCCCCTCCCCCCGGGGAGGAGACCAACCTGGAAGCCTCGCCCTCCGACGAGCCCCCGGCCGCCCTCACCATAGCCCACGTGAAGCCGAGCATCATGAAGAGGAACGGGAGCTTCCCCAAGTACTACGCCTGCCACCTGTGCGGCCGGCGCTTCACGCTGCGCAGCAGCTTGCGGGAGCACCTCCAGATCCACACGGGCGTCCCGTTCCCGTCCGGCCCGCCCGGGGACAGCCGGGGGCCGCTGTCTCTCTGCAGCAACGCCCCCGACCTGGGGAAGGACGCCATGGAGGTGCCCGAGGCCGGGATGATCAGCGACAGCGAGCTGCAGCACATCTCCGACTCGCCGGTCATCGACGGGCAGCCGCACTCGGAGACGCCGCCGCCCTCGGACATCGCGGACATCGACAACCTGGAGCAGGCGGACCAGGAGCGCGAGGTGAAGCGGCGCAAGTACGAGTGCACCATCTGCGGCCGCAAGTTCATCCAGAAGAGCCACTGGAGGGAGCACATGTACATACACACCGGCAAGCCCTTCAAGTGCAGCACTTGCGACAAGAGCTTCTGCAGGGCCAACCAGGCGGCGCGGCACGTGTGCCTCAACCAGAGCATGGACACCTACACCATGGTGGACAAGCAGACTCTGGAGCTGTGCACGTTCGAGGAGGGCAGTCAGATGGACAACATGTTGGTGCAGACCAACAAACCCTACAAGTGCAACTTGTGCGACAAAACCTTCTCGACTCCCAATGAGGTGGTGAAACACTCGTGCCAGAACCAGAACTCGGACGTTTTCGCCCTGGACGAGGGGCGGTCCATTCTCCTGGGCAGCGCGGACTCGGAAGTCACGGAACCTGACCACCCGGTGTTAGCCTCCATCAAAAAGGAGCAGGAAACAGTGTTGTTAGACTGAATGTGACTTACGTTTTTTAAAAAAAACTGTCGTTTTTACAGAGACGGTCCCCTTCCCCCCCCCCCACCCCACCCCCCCAATTCAGAACTGTAGCTCTCCGTGGCATGATACCAACAGGTCCCCGGTCCCCCCGTCCCCCCCACCGCCTCCCTGTCCCCAGCCCTTCCTCCGCAGAGGCTTTGTGCATTATAGACCTGGAACATATTTACTTCGAGTCAGGGGATGTTGGAGAGATAATGGGCAGTAGTACTTATAAGCTCAAAATAGATTTTGAGACGTTTTAGATTATTTAAAAGCAGACTTGCAACTAATGAAGGGTATACAACGAAACAAAACAACTAGAATGCGATTTGGTAAGCTAAAATTATGACTTTCCCTGGGTAATAAGTCTTCCTTCTCGGAAAACGGCAGAAAATACAGCCTGCTTCTTAGAGATTCCGCTGGGCTCTGTACTATGCAAAATCTAGAAGGTGTGCGGAAACTTTAAACCCAAGCAAATGTTCTTAGTATTTATCCTCCAGGTGTCTTGTTTCAGAATGCATCCTTTGAGATTATGTCCAGTCAAGAAAAATCATTCATTAAGAAATGTACTTGAACAAAACACAAAAGAGAAAAAGTAATAATGTGATGGCAATCTTAATTTTTGGATAAAACATGACAAAGCTGTGAGTTTGTGTGTTTGTAAGAGAAAATGTGTGGATATTTGTGATAAACAGGTGTATTAACGCACATGCCTTATCCAATTGCTGGCTTCTTTCAAAGTTGAACGAGAACAAAATTCTCTATTTTAGTTTCTGATAAATCTGTTGGTTGTTTTAAAAATCAGACTTGCAAGTACTATTATTCTGTAGATTGTCTTTCTGAATAGAAAACGACATGCCATTCCAGCAGCTGGCGGTGGTAAATTTGTTTTGGCACCGACCAGCTGCTTTAAATCAGTGTACGTAGGCAGGAAAGTGCATCTCAGAGGCAAGGCTGTGGGCAAAGCATGTAGTAACTTTAATGACTTTAAACGTTAATGCTAATACTTTACTGGCAATATTCATTGAAGCATCAAAAATGGCAAAGAAAAATCAGGACAAAAAAACCTAATTGCTCTTTGGGGGGAAAAAAAAAAACCTTGATTTTGATGTTTCATCTCCACTTTTTTTTTTTCCTGTCCTTTAAACACCTGAAATTTCCTCCATTGGCCTGAAAGCAGTAAAATGTGTCCATTAATCTTTCCTTGGGCCAATAACAGAATAGGTCTGACAAGACAGAACAAGAGCCAGAAATAAGGACCGAAGGGAAAAGGGAAGAACAGTTCATAGCTGTGCTGTACGTATATGTTTAAAACTGAATATCCCGTCATCCTGTTTCATGTATAGTTGAGTTCTCAGATTTGTAAGTTTTTATACATACTTTCATTGAATAAACATTTAATTAAATGGGTATTTTATTGTATCTGTGTATTACTTTGTCTAAAGAGATGCAGGGAGGGGGGCGTGGCCCAAGGAGGCATCTCCTTGTGGCACCTCCTTTCTGTCTGCCGACCTTCGGGCAGGTCCCCTCACTTGAGTGGCATTTTCCACATCTATAAAACGAAGACAGTGGGGGTGGCTGGGTGGCTCAGTGGGTTAAATTAAGCCTCTGCCTTCGTTCGGCTCAGGTCGTGATCCCAGGGTCCTGGGATCAGGCCCTGCATCGGGCTCTGCTCAGCAGGGAGCCTGCTTCCTCCTCTCTCTCTCTGCCTGCCTCTCTGCCTACTTGTGATCTCTGTCAAATAAATAAATAAAATCTTAAAAAAAAAAAAAAAACGAAGACAGTGATAGCTGCTGGATCGTCAGATTGTGGGAATCAAATGAGTAAACCATATAAAGGTGCCATGGACAGTCCAGGCTTGGCCAAGAGGAGGTCTGGAAGTCATCCTACCCAACTTTGTTTTACAGGGTAGAAGAAAAGACTCCAAGAGGTGTTTACCTAAAAAAATGACACAAAGCCATGCTATATAAACCTAGAATCTTAAATACTGAGGGGTTTCCACTGATTTCATCTTTTTAAATGTTTTTTAAATTTATTTTTTAATTTAATTTTTAAATTTTTAATTATTAATTAAATTTTTAATTTTTAAATTTTAAATTAAATTTAAATTTATTTATTTAAGTTTAAATGAGAGTCTTGTGCCAAACTAAATTCTCTGAGTATCTGTGGAAGGGGAGATCTAGGCAGATCCCCGCTGCCCTCCGAAGCACACCAGGCAGCCTCAAAGGCACATGGGTCATGCCAGAGGCCCTTAAAGAGCAGAAAGTCATGGGAATCCCGAGGGACCTGGTAGGTGAGGAGAGAGGGTGAGGTGAAGATGCCAGCTGGCCCCAGCTCACTTCCCACAATTTGGTGGAGGGGGAAAGGCAGGAACTGTGGTCAGCTACTCATTATGGGCAGTGGTACAGGGGCTCTTAACGCTGGCTGGTGGCTACCTCCTCCTCTTGTGACAGACCTGCCAGTCCCTCCCTACCCTAGAATGCTCGCTGGCTATCTCATCACAGGAGGTTATAAATTTAACACTTCATTCTTAATTTTTTTTTAAGATTTTATTTATTTATTTGACAGACAGAAATCACAGCTAGGCAGAGAGGCAGGCAGAGACAGGAGGAAGCAGGCTCCCTGCAGAGCAGAGAGCCCGATGCGGGGCTCGATCCCAGGACCCTGGGATCATGACCTGAGCCGAAGGCAGAGGCTTTAACCCACTGAGCCACCCAGGCGCCCCTTCATTCTTAATTTTTGATGGTACCAATTTAAACATACTTTGGACATTGGGGTGCCTGGGTGGCTCAGTGGGTTAAAGCCTCTGCCTTCGGCTCAGGTCATGATCCCAGGGTCCTGGGATCGAGCCCCGCATCCGGCTCTCTGCTCTGCAGGGAGCCTGCTTCCTCCTCTCTCTGCCTGCTTCTCTGCCTACTTGTGATCTCTGTCAAATAAGTGAATAAAATCTTTAAAAAAAAAATAAATAAACACACTTTGGACATTTCAGTTGATAATGGGGTCAGTCTGAACACCTAAGCTCCAGCATAAATTTAGGCTGTCGCTCTCCACATTTTAGCCCTTATTAACACCGCTGGTACTACCATTCCTTTCATAGGGAAAACAATTAAAAGTGACCCATTCGTTAAACAGATACACCTAAAAAAAAATTCTGTAAAATAGTATAGTTTTTACCCTGGGAAATAGGGCTGTAATGGGAAGAAAGAATTGCCATAAAAGGTATGTGTTAATTATTCCCCAATAAAACTGGAAAATATATACATACATATAAAATTGCTTTGGATAATGACAGAAGAATGGAGAGTAGAGTGGACCTCAAACATTCTCCTTTCTAAAGTCATTATGGAGGCGGCTGGCTGGCTCAGTGAGTGGAGCATGTGGCTCTTGATCTCGGGGTTGTAAGTTCGATCCCCATGTTGGGTGTAGAGATTACTTAAAAATAAAATCCTTAAAATAAAAAGTCATAGAAGCCTGTGGGGCACCTGGGTGGTTCAGTGGGTTAAAGCCTCTGCCTTCCGCTCAGGTCATGATCTCAGGGTCCTGGCATCGAGCCCCGCATTGGGCTCTCTGCTCCGCAGGGAGCCTGCTTCCCCCTCTCTCTCTGCCTGCCTCTCTGCCTGTGATCTCTAATAAATAAATAAATAAAAATCTTTTTTAAAAAGTCATAGAAATCAGCCACTATTCTTATTTGTAATTTCCCTCCCAAGAAAGAGAAAGAGCTGCGGCATGCAGAGTGAGACTTTCAGTTCAAAATGTCAGGCCTTGGTCACTGAATTGTTGTGTTTAGAAATATCTGGGCACTTAGGAGGATGGTTGGGAAGGATGGTGTGTGGGGTGGGGGAATACTTCCTAAGGCTTGGTTGGGAATTATGGTGGGGGGAGGGGGAGCCCTCTTCACTCATTCACTAGTAAGGAATGTTGAGACAAACTTACTTGTATGGAGAGTAGTTTATTGGAATGGAATGAAACTTGTTCTTGAGGTTGACTGCATTTTTAGGACAATTTTCAAAATCCTCAAAATACTTAGATTACATTTTGCTTTGCTTTAGTTTTCCATTTTAGTCTGGAACAAACCATTGTTATACATCATTGGCAGGTAGGCAAGATTTAAGCTTAAAAATCTTTGAGTAAATAAAAAATGAATTATCTTAAGACATAAATCAACTAACCTGCCTCCTCTAGATCTAGCTCCTTAAACACAACTGGAAGGGTATCAGCTAACCCAACTCCGTAAATAAAAAGTAGACTCAGAATCTTCAATGTGAAAAATAAATGGACCAGGATGAAATGATATTCTGTGGTTTCATTCTCTTTAGATCAAAGTAATTCTGAACACAAAACATGGTTATTCTTGACTGAAGTTGGTGCTATTCTCTGAGGAATATGTAATCACCTGCCCTGCCTAATTTCCTGGTCGTTATGAACGTTGCTGCTTGTGAAGAAGGCATTGTCAACAGAAGGGCTGAGTGGGGTACGTGAGATCCTCAGCTGGGTGTCTGTGTGCTAGAGGCTTTCGTTTACTCCCAATCATCCTGGCAAGCATGTGTCCCATTTTTATAAATGAGGAGATTGAGCCCCAAAGAAATTAAAGAACCTCTTTGAGGTTATCCAGCCAAATAGAGACAGCCATCTTTTAAAACCCCATGTGGCTCCCTCAAAAAGCAAAAGGACTTTCTTGTCCTCCAGAGATGCCTACACCTAACAGGCGCCTTTGACCAGCCCTTGGCAATGGGCAAGTCCTGTATTACTGTAACTGACAAGCCTTTGATTCAGCAAAAGCAAGAAGTACAAGGCATGGCTTTCCTTGCTCATCTGACCTATTTTTTGGTATCTGGTTTCAGATCTAGGTTTGTCCAAATTATATTAGGAGGTGGGAAAAGTCCTATTTTCCCAAACGTGCAAACATTTCTATGGGCTAGAAGCAATTGCTGGGGGAGAGGTGCCAGGTGCAGGGAAGGGAAGGGAAAGCTTTTTCACCTGCTAACCCATTTGTTCTGCGATTGAGGCAATTAACTTGAATCCGTTCTACAGCCTTATGTTACGGCAGTGGTCCTAAAACAGGCATGTCAGAATTGCCTAGAGGGACTTCTGCCAGGCTGAAAGTCTGGTTCAGTCCATCCAGTGTCAGGCCTAAGAATGTGCACGTCTAATAGGTACCCAGATGAGATGACGATGATACCGGGAGCCACATTTTTTAAAGACTTTATTTATTTGAGAGAGAGAGAGAGAATGAGAGAGCGCGAGCATGAGTGGGGGAAGGTCAGAGGGAGCAGCAGACCCCCCTGCTAATAAGCAGGAAGCCCATTTCGGGACTCCATCCTGGGACTCCAGGATCATGACCTGAGCTGAAAGCAGGCACTCAACCAACTGAGCCACCCAGGGGCCCCAGGAGCCACATTTTTTAAAAAGATTTTTATTTATTTGAGAGAGAAAAAGAGAGAGCACAGCACGAGCAGGGGGAGAAGAAGCAGCAGACTCCCTGCTGACTCCGTCCCATGACCCTGGGATCACGATCTGGGCCAAAGGGAGATGTTTCACCAACCGAGCCACCTGGGTGCCCCCAGGAGCCACATTTTGAGAACCACCGCATTACTCTATCATTTCTGCTATGTTCCTATCCTTTCCCAGTTCTACTTGCTTCTTAGAATTGAAATAACCAGGGTAACTACTATGGGGCCACACAGGGACCTGCAACATTTCTAGCATTCTGCTTTCTCTGAGGCAAAGTGCTCCTTAACAAGATATATGATCTGTACACACTGGTACAGGAGCCCTTAGAAGAAATGGGCTTTAAACCTCCCTCCTCTCCTTCCAGAGGTGCCTGTAATCTGTGAGCACAGAAAAGAATGAAGCTAAAGTAATCAAATACCCTAAGTAGTTTTCGGGGAGGCCACCTAGCTTCCTCCATAGGAAAGAGGCCAGGATCTGGGTGAGGACACAAAATGGCATTCAGGTGGCCGGCTAAGGCCACACAACCCCTGAGAAGTGAGTACACAGTCCCCATCTCCTTTTTTGTCAGCAAAAGAAAAGGAACTAAAAAAATCTTATCTTTGCAGTTAGGTAGAGACCCCCATGAGACAAATGCAGGAGAGGACCCAGAGCTTGCATGGTACAGTGTGCAGTGGAAGCTGGGACGGACCCAGGACACTGTGGGGACAGTCCCTCCCACAGGCCCTCTGCCCCACAGAGCAGGTCTCTCCTGTCAAGTCTCCCTGGAGAGCAGTGCAGCAGGCCACTAAAGCTGAAAGGGAAACGGGGAGGAAAGAAAAGAAATGCAGATGACACCCAAGTGGAGGTTTCATTTCTAGAAAGAGCGCGTGTGAGTAAGATGGGTCTTCGTAACAGTTTGGGAAGATCAGTGTCATTCTGAAGGTTACCAAGATCTTCAAGGAGACAGCAGTCAACAGCTGTCACAACGCTGCCTCTGGTGGACGGCTTTATTGACATCTTTCTCTTCTAATTACTAATATGAATGCACTGTGGTGCGTTTTGCTTTCTTAGCTCCTAAAGCACATTCCCAAGAGGAGAATCTTGTGAAGATTCTGAAATGATACTGCTGTGACAAGTGATAAAGCCTCCTCTTGGGCTCATGGGTGGCTCAGTCATTAAGTCTCTGCCTTAGGCTCTGGTCAGGATCCCAGGGTGCTGGGATCGAGTCCCGCATTGGGCTTCCTGCTCGGCGGGAACCTGCTTCTCCCTCTGCCACTCCCCCTGCTTGTGTTCCTGCTCTCGTGGTCACTCTCTGGCAAATAAGTAAGTAAAATCTTTAAAAAAAAAAAGAAAGAAAAAAGAAGGAAAGAAAGAAAGCAAGCTTCCTTTTCTCAGTCACCCGACCAAAGCTTGTGTGTGAGATTTTAAGTCGTTATTTCCCGGCTCTGGGACTCCCAGGACACGGAACAGAAGAGCCATGGCTCTCATTCTCAACTCTCTCGAGACCCACCCACCCCGAGGCTGATCCTGCACTTGCCCTTCCATAGCTCCTGGGCCTCTCTCGAACATTTCCGAAAATGATTATCATCTCCTGGCCCTACCCATGTCAGGGCTCAGTTCCACATGTAGGCTAGTCACCCAGAAACGTCCTTCTTCACTCCACCAAGTTCCCATGACAGATGATGAGGCGTCAAGCCCTGTTGATTCTATCCTCCTAAATCTCTCGATCTCCCCCATAGGCTCGCCAGCCAAAGGGCCATACTTTAATGTTGCCCATTATCAACTCCTGCCTGGATTATGGTATTCACGTTTGCTAGTTATCTTCCCAATAGCCAGTCTTTAATTCTCTAGAAGCTGGAAGCAATTCTCCAGATGTACTTCATTTTGGTTTTTTGAAGATTTGAGCGCTCGCTCTCAAATCTTCATGAGAGCGAGCGCTTGTGTGCAGTGGGGGGAGGAGGGGGAGGGACATAGGGAGAGGGAGCAGCAGACTCCCCCTCTGAGCAGGGAGCCTGATGTGGTCCCCCTCTGAGCAGGGAGCCTGATGTGGGGTGGGGGGTCCATCCCAGGACCTCAAGATCATGGCCAGAGTCAAAGTCTGAGCCACCCAGACGGCCCCCTGAGACGCGCGACATTTTAGGTAGAAATTCCTTTCCTATGAAGGGCTATCCTGGGCCAACACATTTAATTCCAGTAACCCCTTCCTCGCCACTGAAACCAAGAACACTGCAAGGGAAATAGGGTAAAGCAGCACCACAAGGCCCTAACACTTCCTTGGGAATCACTAACATAAAAGGACTGTTTTACTTCCTTGCTAAGTTATTTTAATGATTTATAGTAAGTCTCATGCCCCAAAATGGCCCACGGGCCAACTCTGCAATATTATTTCTGTAAAAAGTCTTTCAAAAGAACACAAATTTTGTTCAGGTTTCAAGTTCTAGAGGAAACCCTGCCTGCTTTTTCAGGTATCAGGTGAGTCCTGAAGCGAACAAGGATGAGGAGAATCAAGCACAACATGGTTTTTAAATTAACCTAATTTATAGTATTGCCTCTGCGCTGGTTAATTACACGAAGTTATTTGGAGTTAGAATAAAAGAGCACAGGGTTGGTTGAGTTAGAGGTAGGGTTTAGTACTCAATATCCTGCCGTAGGAAAACGGTAAGTTCATTCCTGTTTTCTTCATTTATGAAATTCTAACACTGGTCTCCAAATACGAGTGTTACAGTGAAGCTGCTCTTTTCTAAGATTTCATTTGAGAGAGGGTGTGAGTGACCAAGAGCAAGAGGTTCCCAGAGGGGCAGAGGGAGAGGGAAAAAGCAGACTCTCTGCTGAACATGGAGCCCAAGGCAGGGCTCAATCCAGGACCCCAGGCCCACGACCCGAGCTGAAGGCAGACCCCCAATCAGATGAGCCACCCACGTGCCTCATTAAAAGCTGGTGGTTTCAATCTCCGCTTTCTCATATGTAAAATTAGGACCGTGATCCCCAGATCATTTCCAGTGACAAAGGTGGAGATGTTAAGGAATTGGGTGGGGGAGGAAAAGTCTGCATTTATGTAAGAATTATGCCAGGATATCCCGATCCATTTCCAGAATCACATCAGAAATGAACAGTCACTTAGACTTGAAGTTACAGGACACTGGTTGTGCTCAGCTTGCATCCTCTCACCATCTGGGAAACCTGGGCTGCTCGGTCCACTGCCTTCCTTGTAGAGCTGGGTGGGTGGGCTGGGTGAGGGGTTCCTAACCCTGGTTCTAGTTACCGGTTGGGATTTCAGAGGAGGTCTGTGTGACTACCCAAAAACTGTACTTTGGGGAGTTCAAGGTCAGCCAGAGGTTTAGTAAGATTCTAATTAAAGGGTCCTTGGCCCCCAAAAGGTTAAGAATCACTGACCATTTTTGGTGCCATTTACACATGTCCCAGGTACATTCCAAACTCCCATGATGCTCTGTGGAGAATGTTAGAAAGGTGTAAGTAATTAAAAGAAGTTAAACGTGTGATGATTATCACAACAGTAGAGAAAAGCAATCAAAACTGAATTAAGGTGAGATTACAGAAAAGAAAATCCAGGGCATTTAATTAGGTTGCATTTTATTTAGATAAATGAAAATCTGCCCCCCAAACAGAACTAGATATCAAATATTGTCTCAGGTTAAAAGGAAACTTGCTATGCTTGAAGCTTACACTGAAAACTAAAATTTCCAGCCCTTGACTGTTTGTAGCTCCAAACACCGAAGGAAAATACGGGAAACACAGTATGTGCAACAGAGAGGCAACTCAGGTGTACCATTAGCAAAATAACCTGAGGGGGAACATTTTACATTCCCCAATTACAAGAAGTGGTGAGAGTTTACAAGACTTGCATTGTGTTTCTATTGTACATGGCTCTACAGTAACGCCAAAAGTAGCAAAATATAGGCACTTGCTCCAACTTCTGCAGTTTACATTTCGCTGTTATGTACTTCATAAATTAATAGCAGCTTTAGGATTGTAATACAGGATTCTATGTCATGCTACTGTTAATAGCATTCCTCCAGCTAATGATAAAGTGTTGCGTAACAGACATAGGTCTAGAGCTCGTACAGAGGTAATCCGGGGCACATCCAGATAAAGGAGTATGAAAAATGAAAAGCACAGTCATGAAGCAACCGTTGCTGGAAAACCACTGGCCAAGGCCAGAATGGCTTGGCCACATGTGCTCCAGGAAGAGCAAACACAAACAGAACGGAGTGGGAGGGGGTTTTAAAAAACAAAAATCAAAGTTTACCACTCGACTACATAAATCCTTAATCAGTTCAAAGGGAAGCATCCTCGTGCCCTAGAGATGAGCCAGTGTTTGGACCTATCAGGAGCCCCTTACAGATTGCTTGCTCTCATCGCCAGTGCCTCTTGGTTGATCTTCAAAAACCGACATCAGCACTTGGATTTTTTTCAAGTCTCCAAGTTGGCAAAAAATATTTAGATCAGCGGGTTTTTGCTTTTTAATTTGGGGATTTCGAAGTTTCATAATGACATTCAGATGACTATTATATAGAATAACTCTTAAAGGGTATTAAATATTTCCCAACTACAAGGTCATACACTGTTATCATGAGGTCTCTAATATGCCCCCCCCCTTTTTTTGGTCATCAGGTTTTGTTGATCGAAGATCAACTACTTTCTAACAGCCTATGTTCCTTCTGCCAAACTTCTCTTTCTAGAACATCTAGAATAAAATCATTAACTAGCAGTCGTAATTTGTTTGCAAACCAGAGTTGTGAGTTTGAGTGCAATTTAAGATGCTCGTGTGGCCAGGCCATTTCTACATGTGAAGTGGAACACAACACAGCTGTCTGTGGCAAAGTCTGACAAAGTCTTTTACATATTGACATAAATTAGGAATCATTTTGATATTTTAAAAAAATACTCAAATCACCTGTTGGGCAAGGCATTTTTATTATTAAATCTTTTTTTTTAACTATTTTTTTAACTATTAAGCCTTCTTAAAAATTTCTTTCTAGACGTTTCTCATTAAAACCAAGAATGATGGGGACGCCTCGGTGGCTCAGTGGGTTAAGGCCTCTGCCTTCGGCTCAGGTCATGATCCCAGGGTCCTGGGATCGAGCCCCGCATCGGGGCTCAGCAGGGAGCCTGTTTCCCTCTCTCTCTCTGCCTACTTGTGATCTCTGTCTGTCAAATAAATAAATAAAAATCTTAAAAAAACAAAAACAAAAACAAAACCAAGAATGATGAAAAGAAAACTGCCTTTTTCAGGAAGGCACCACCAGATGGTAGCACTGTGTCAGTCCTGTCCGTCTCAAAAGCTCCTGGTTGACCTGCTTTGATGCCTCTCTGCTGGGAGCTCTTCTAAACATTACCTCAAACCAGTATCCAGTGGTGACACCACGTAGTGACCACACTGGGAACTTCCACCTCAGCTGCTTTTAGAACTCAACAAACATGCCCCAGGCTTCCTAGTATCTAATAAAACCAGCAAATCTAAGTGAAGCAAATGTTTTATTTAAATCGGTTGTCAAATCACAGTTTATCCAAATGAACATAATGCAACATTGTCCTTTAAAGAGTGGGCACAAATATGGCACAGACACGATCCACGACCTACCAAAATACCACTCATCGAGAACCTGACTTTCCTTCACGCTGTGTGTGAATGTCGTCCAGCACAGAAGAGTAGAATCAAAACCTTCAAACAGCCAACTGTTTTCCCGACAAGATGAAAAACGTTTCTCACTACCTTGCCTCAGGATTTCGGCACACTCCTCTCCAAACAGCCACAATTATTCAGAGAAAAGGCTTAGAGTGAATCCGCTACTGAAAAAAAAAAACCCAAAAAACAAAAACAAAAAACGACAACAACAAAAAACTCCCTTCCAACCCCCACTGGGCTAGAAAGAAGTTTCACAGTAACAATGGAACATTCTGTATGTTTCCCCTCCCCCACCCCAAAAAGGCTTTTTTATTTTTAGCACACTGTGCCTAAGAGGAAAGTGACCCACTTTTAGAGCGGTATGAAACACGGACCCTACTCCTTAGTAGATTTTAAAGTACAAACTATAGCTTCTGGTCAGGAATGTTGTCTCTAGGGAGCTGTTCTCCCCACTTCCCCAGGCCTGACCATGGCTGCATGGCCTGCCTTATCCTGGGCGACACAAAAGGAATGTACCATCCTGCACATTTCCTTAATCGTTAAGAAAAAAAAATATACGATACAGAAGGAGGGTTACTTAAAACATACATATAAATACATAAAGGAAGATACTCCAGTTTGAGAAGCAGAACTAGGTTTGGGCAACTCCAGTTCCGGGTTAAGAATTCAGGACCTTCGATCAGAAACATTGTAACAGGGTATCGGGGCGAAGTGAGGAAGTGTTAGATGGCTCTAGCTCCCGATGCAGCCTCAGGATTGTCAGGGGCTCCAGAAAGGTCGAGGGACCTGTTTTTCGGTTTTGAGTCTGGAACACTGGTCTCGAGTCTCGTCAGCAGAATCTATCCCCTCCTATTGCTCGTCTTCACATTCCGGTCTTGCAAACATGCGGGCTGGACCTGGAGGAGGAAGGAAGAATCCAAAGTCAAGGTCTTCTCCTCCCTCATTCGTTCCAGGAGCAGCGGAAGCCCTCAGAGCAGAGTGCCACCCCCAAAAGCAAGGGGGTCAGGACCGTGGCCGTTCGGGCTGGGCCACCCCAAAATGTGGGGCCTGTGGCTCCCCAGTACCAACATTTGGGCCCACCACACACACCGGGAAATTTTTCAAATGCCTGTTCCTACTGATGGGGGAACACAATTTTTTTTTTTCCTAGAGAGCTATCAACTAAAATGTCAAACTATAGGATAGCAACTCACCATGAACTTCCGCTTATAAAGAAAAATTCAATGAACTTGCTCTTTATGATGCGGGGAGCACAACCGGTTTCTTATGCCTTTGAGCCACACACACACATTGCACGCTTGTGCACACACCCATGCCCCTTCATTTTCTTTGAAAGCAGGCACGTGAGTGTAGAATGAGCTCATTTGTTTTCACGACATCAGTTAAGCCTGAATGGCAGCAGGTCAGTGAGGGGGAAAAAGGAAGGGACCTGGGATCTCCTTGACTGTTCTTTGCCCAACTAAAGGCTCTGCCTACAGTCACAGTGATTCAAACTCCTGCTTCCCTTATAACAAATTTGCCATCACATGTCAAGAAAAGAGAAAAAGACTGTTTTAGGAGGAGAGGAAGCTTGCTTACATGACGGTTTTAGGATCCTGTGGGTTCGGATTTTGTCGGTTCTCCCTCCTGTTTCTGAGTGTTGTCCTGTGTTTCGGTTTTGATCTCTTCTTCTAACTCGCTGTGGACTTTTCCTTCTGGAGATTCTATTTCCTGGCCACCTTCCTTCTTCAGTGTTGGTCCATCTGTGTCTGGGGACTCTTTGCTCAAGCCTCCGGGGGCCTCCGCACCTTCCAGGGTTGAGTGCTGGTTTTCCCGCTCTTCAACAGCATGACCTTTTTCATCTTCTTGGGGTTCAGAGAGGGACCCCTCTAGCCTTTCTTCTAAGCCGGCACGATCACCATCTTCTGGAACAGACTCGGTCCCGGTTGTTTCTTTCTTTTCCTCCGACAGGAGAACTGCCTCTTCGAACTGCTGGTCATTTATGCTGGAAGGTTCTACCTCAACACTTGTCACCTCGGCTGAAGCTTCACTCACAGCTTTGCACGCATCAGAATGGGTCTGTTCCCCGGCGGTGAGCGTGGATTCTTCTTTGGCCACCACAGCTCGTGTTCCATCCCGTGCAGTGGCCTGAGGCTCCCCTTCTTGGGTCTCAGGTTGTGCTCTCCCCTCCAGGGTGTCGGCGATCATCGGCGGGGCCTGTGTCTGGAAATCAGTGGCTGTTTCTTCCGTGCTTACTAACTGGTTGACGACGGTCTGGATTACATTTTGTACAAGTTTACTGCTCTCAGTCTCAAGTTTCGAAATCTCGGTTTCAGCCTTTCCATCTTCCTTTCCTGTTTCACTCCCTTGGACTTCCGCACCAGCAGTGGGACCGTCCTCTTCCTCTGGGGACCGTCTCCGGGGTGGGGTTCTCTCTCCTTCCAGGTCAGCACTGATGCCTCCTTCAGGAGTAGCCGCTGAGGTCATGGGTGCGGCCTCCGGCTGAGCCTCAGTCCCTGTGGGCGCCTCGGTGTCCCCTGGCTGGGCGGTCAAGTCTTCATCTTTTTCGGAGGATTCTTCTTCTGGTACTAGCTGTGCATCTGCAGATTCCCGAGTTTCCGTGGTTTCTAAAATCTTGACACTTTCTCCTAAGACTTTCTCCTCCACTGCTGCAGCAGTTGCAGTTAATGACGCCTCTGGGGTGTGGACTTGAACTTCGGTGCATACCGCTTCCTCCTGCACTAGCTGGGGAGAACCTTCCCAAGTGGTAACCTCCTTTTCCCCGTGGAGGATGGCCATGCTGTTTGTCTGCCCCAGGTGCTTACTAAGCTCCTCAGATGTGGTCACAGCTGGTTTTTGCTCAAGTTCCTCTTCGGTGGCTTGAGTTGGCTCTGCTTCCGTCTCCTCTCTTTCTCCTTGAATTTCCATCTCTCTCTCCACTGGGGTGGGAGATGGTGTAGGGCTGTGGACTTCAGTGTTGTCATCCTTTGGAAATTCAGATTCTTTAGGAGCTTCATCTTTAAGGGCAGCTTCACTTGTTTCCTGACTCCTGGTCGTCTTGGGGTCTGCACCTGCGACAGAGCCTTCGAGAAGCGGTTTCTCTCTGCTCTCCCCACCGGTAAACTGACCTTCCTCTTCAATCGTATCCATCTTTGAAAGAATGGGTACAGTTTCCACTGGTACCTCTTTGTCCGTATGTTCTAGAACCTCTTCCGTTTCTGAAAGTCCTTTAATTTCTTCCTGGGATGGAAAACTAGTAGGTGGTGGAGGCAGCTGTTTGGGGGCAGAAACTGCTTCTGCTTCTGGGACCTGGGACGGTGCACCCGAAGCTACCTGGGAATCTTCGAGCATCTCCAGGATGGGCTCTTGCTGTGTTACAGGGAGAGCTTCGAGATCTGCTACTGGGGTGCTTCCGTTGGTCTCACTGTCTGTAAGGGTTTCAGTTGAGTCAGGAGCAAGAGTCTGTTCCAGAATCAATTCTGATTTTACCGCAACCAAGATTTCAGCTTCACAAGTGGTTCTAGGCTCACTGGACTCCACACTGTCTGTGACTGCAGGAACTTTCTCAAAGCCTTCTGGGGTGGCCTGTACGACTACTTCGGCTTGTGTCAAAGTCTCAGCTTTAGCTTCTTGTGCCTTCACTTCCAACACTGCATCTGCCTCTGTCTTCAGATCTTGCCCTTGAGCATCCTCTTCGGCTCCATCCAGCTTCTCCGGTATTTTGGCTCCTATGTCCCGCGTTGTCTGAATCATGTCTTCTGGCCCCCTGGTGTCAAGCAGCTGTGATCCTTCTCGAACTTTCTCTGCAACTGCCCGCAGGACCTCTTGAGTCCGCCTCTCTTGGTCTTCCAGGTCTGGCACACCGCCTTCCACCTCTTGAACGGGTGTTGCTTCCTCTGTGGTTTCTGGAGAGTCGGTGAGCTGAGAAACAGCTGAGACCATGTCGGCGGTCTCTTCAGCGCCAGATGCTTCTGCTGCTTCTTCAGCACAAAATGCCTCCGCACCTTCTGCAGCCGTCACGGCCTCCGAAGTTAATTCCGCCTCGCTCACGACCGTGTCATCAGTGGCATCTTGACCCTCTGGCAGAGTTTTGGTAACAATGGAGGTTTCTTCTACAAGGACCTCTCCTTCAAGTACCTCCCCAGTTAGGGGTTTGGCTTCCTCTTCTGTTTCTTCAAGAGGTTCTGTCACCGAAGCGGATATCCAAGATGGCGACCTCTCTTCAACACTGCTAACAGCCCTTGCCCCATCAAGGACAGTCACCTTCACCCCGTGAGCCAGATTCGTACTGAGCTCCTCCGACACAGGAACAGCGACCTGCTGCTCAGGCTTCTCCTCACTTTTTTGGGCTTGCTGAGCTTCGATTTTCTCCCTTTCCACCGCATCATACTCGGACAGAGGTACCACGGCCGGGACATCGGAATCATCTTCGTTGACCTCTGGTGGCCCTGCATCCTCTGCAGTGGCGTGATCTGCTTTCCCGTCTGACCTTTTCTTCCTTCGTCCGGGAATAAATTTCTTAATGGAAACCCAAGACTCTTCTTTCCCAGGTTCAACATCTGATGCTGAATGTTCTACAGCAGACCCAGGTACAGCATCCTCGCTTTTCTCTTCCAGTTTCGACTTCGATTTTTTCCTTGGAGTGACTAATCTTTTAAAGGACTCCCAGGTGGAAACCCCCTCGCCTTCGGTGGGGCTGCCAGCTTGCTCAGGTGAGGAGCTTCCTGGCCCTTGATCCTGTTCCTGAGAACCGACAAGGGCAGCGTCTGGTCCTGTTTCTTTGTCTTTTCCTGCATCATCTGGTTTCTGGCTGTCTCCTCCCATCGTTTTCGGTTCCCCTTCATCATCAGAAGATGATGCTTTTCTTGCTCTTTTCTTGGATGATCCCACACAAATCAACGCTTCCCAAGATACTGAGGTATCAACTCTGCGCTTTGGTTCTTCTGGCTTCTGCTCTTCTCCACTTCCTTTGGCTTCCTCCTGCATCTCAGAGGCCGCACTCTCCGTGGAAGACAAGGTGGCACTCTTAACTTTATCCAACTCATCTTCTTTGTCACTTTCAGAAAGTCTTCTGACACGTTTCTTGGGCGTCACCATCTTTTTGAAAGATGCCCAGGGAGTAACACCCTCTCTCTTCTTCTCCCCATCAGAAGTAGTTCCTTCCTCAGCCTCCCCATCCTGCTGTGCGTCCGCGAGGCCTTTCTCTAGACACGTGATCTCCTCCGGTTCCTCAGGGGATGAAGCAGAGCTCTCGCCCTTCTGCTCATCTGTACTGTCTGGAGATTCTGCTGCAGCGTGGTGGTGCTCCCCTGACTCTTCATCCCCTCCTCCTCTCTTCCCTTTCTGTTTCTTTCCAGAAAGCTTTTTTAAGCCAGTGCTAGTAAAAAGTTTCTTTAAAGGGCTTCCTTGCACTTTCATTCTCTCTTGTGAGGACAGCGTGTCTGCCTCACTCACGACGCCCTCCAGGTGTGCAGAGGGCGCTTTTTCCTCAAGGCTCAGGTCCGCTGGCTGGGTATGGTCCCCTCCGGGGGTGCACACTTCTTTCATCTTCCCCAGCTCCTCAGGAGGTTCAGCTTTCTCGAGCTCAGCCTGGGATTCCACCTCTTTCTCAGACAGCAATGGCTCCACTACTACTTCTCCCTCAGCCTTCTCCTCTTCTGTCTTCTTCTCTGGCATCCTAACATGGACTTCGGCAACAATCTCTACTTTATCATCAAATACTTCTGTGGCTAAAGGGGCGGGTCTCTCTTCGGGGGGTCCCTGTGCTTGATCTTCAGAGGGCAGCTCGACTTTTTCAAATTCTGCGGACAGTCTGGCAGCGTCAACACTCTCGGCGATCTCCTGTGGGCACTCCTGCTCGGAAGCCGCCACTTTCTCGGAGGTATCTTCTATCTTTTCCTGTTCCTGCGTGTCTCCTTTTTCGGGCTCTTGGTCCTTTTTCTTCTCTGAAGCTTCCAGGTCCTCCTCCTTAGGCTTCCTGAAACTGGTCTTTTTTCTCCAGCCAGCCCAACCTTGTGTGAAGAACTTTTTGAAGGGTGATGCTGTTTCACTGGCCACCGGACTAGCTGGAGACTCTGGAGATTTGGTGGGTTCTTTCTGTTTATCTTCCCCGTCCTCTTTGCCTTCTTCTGCTGCTTGACCAGACTCAGCCTGGAGAGAAATCTCTGTGCTGCTTGGCTCATGCTTAAGGGTTTCTTCGGGTTTCTCCGTGGATTGTTTTAGTTCACTGTCTTTGGCTGTTGCTTCTCCAGTCTCCTGGCTGGGTTCCTGGTGGTCACCAGCCCCGTCTGCTGCTCCTGATCCTTCCCCTTCATCTTTTTTGACAGTGAGTAGCTGCACAGTGTCGGACTTCTCCGTCTTATCCTTTTTGACAGTGAATTTAAAGCCAACAAATTTAAACACCTTCTTAAATCCAACATCATTAGCCTGGGAATCGGTAGGTTGTATCAGCTCTTCTAAATTGCTTTCTGAAGAAGGAACCTGGTCGATGATTTCAGGCATTTCCTCCTGCCCATCCTTTGCTAGGTCTTGAGCAACCGCGGAGCCAGCAGCCATTGCCTTATCTGAGGCTCTTTCATTCACATCCTCAGACTCTCTCTGTCCAACTGTAGAAAAAGGAGAGTGGTGGAGAAAACTAAAATTATTACAGTTCAGAAAAATTACATATTAAAAAAACATAACCAAGTAATAATTTCTTTAACCTCAGGCAATCTCATGATAGGCTAACAGTCTTCTCAATATTTGTAAATCTCAGTCCATGAGGCAGCATCTGCTTCTTTCAAATGACCTTTAAAAATTCAGGTTTAAAGATACTACCCTGCTCCTTCTGTTCCCTGTGAAGGCCAAGTTTACACACCCAAGTACCAGAATACTAGTTATATGTAAGCAGCTGCAACATCACTAAAGTGGGACAAGCAGATTCTGTGGCAACGGAAAATGGAATCAATCATCACACCCACAACCTAGAATCCAACCCATTTTAGAAAAATAAGTTAAATGACAACAAGACAAATCTAAAGGAGGGGTCTTCTTTTTTTTTTTTTTAAGATTTTATTTATTTATTTGACAGAGATTACAAGTAGTCAGAGAGGCAGGCAGAGAGAGAGAAGGGGAAGCAGGCTCCCCGAAGAGCAGAGAGCCTGATGTGGGTCCCTAAAGGAGAGGTATTCTATGTGACAAATAGCTGGTGGTCTCTTTCAACAAGTCCCCCAAAATGGACTGGGAACTGCACAGGAAATTCCAGACTGGGGAAGGGCAAGTACAAGGAACAACTTATCTTGACAGATGGGGGGGGTGCTCAATAATGTAACACAGAACTTGAAAAAATCGTTGTGTTGTACTCCTGAAGCTAAAGCAATGTTGTGGGTCAACCAACCTCAAATAAAAAATACAAAAAAAAAAAAAGGAAAGGTGGTGCTCAGAAGCTGAGAGGCGCAACAGAGGGACAGAGGAGTCAGCTTGAAGGGGTCTCCTGCTGGACAAACACTGAAGCTTAAGAAAGATGATGACAAGGATGGGGTACAAAACACTGAACAAGAAAAGAATCCATGAATCACGAGTGATACTAAAAAAGTAAAGAGGGAGCAGGGAATACTTCTTCATGAAAAGTGCCAATCAATAAATTTAGATATAATTTCCACTTTGATCTACAGTCACTCATTAGAATTTCAAAATTCTACTGCATCAAGATTCACATTGTTAAGGATAAGAGTTAACAAAAATGTTTAGTTTAGAGCCGATTACATGGGCTGCTTCTAGACCATGGTGAACAGCTGTTTGGCTGTGAAAAATTGAGCATTTTAGTCTTTGAAGATGTACTTGCATCCTTCATCCAGTATGATCCACTTACATGAAATTAACATAAGCGGATTTTCTTTTAGTTCTTTAGGGAGGAGGAAAAGCCACGTTTTAGTTCAGTTCATCAGCTGGGTCAACCGAACTGAACTTTTTCACTGCTCAGAATAAAGTAAAAAAATCATTTCTCATTATGTTCAATATAAAATAATACACAACACCATTTTCATGGCAAGTGTGGTTACAAGAAGTTTTACTGTTTTGAAGCGGCTGTGGCTGAATAAATTTGGAACTAGTCATATTACCATTAAAACCAGCCATTCAGGGGCATCTGGGTGGCTCAGTGGGTTTAAAGCCTCTGCCTTCGGCTCAGGTCATGATCCCAGGGTCCTGGGATCGAGAGCCCCGCATCCGGCTCTCTGCTCAGCGGGGAGCCTGCTTCTACTTCTCTCTCTCTGCCTGCCTCTCTGCCTACTTGTGATCTCTGTCTGTCAAATAAATAAAAAATATATTTTTCTTAAAAAAAAAAACCAGCCATTCAGAAGCAAAACAAAAAGACAGGAGTTAGGGGAGAAGTTTTTATAGAAAGGACTTGAATGCAGAGCAAGGAAATTATCTGATTTGCAGGAGCTTAAATGGACATGTTACTTGAAAAAGCTTAATTGTCTGTCATCAGATTAAGAAAACTGCTCTTTGCCAATATCTTTGTAGTAACTCAGTCAAAAATCCAGAAATGCTAAAACCATTGGGTGAAAGGCTGTCAGGAAACCTATAGTTGTAGAGTATCAACACACAGATCAAAAGGAGAGCCTTCCTTTACAGTGGAGGAATCTGCAAGTACCGCCTTAAACTTAGACATCCCCACTAATGCAACAAAACTATCATTGTGCTTTCTGATGTGAGGCACTGAGAAGGCCAATAAATCACTTATAGTACTCCTGCCAAAAATGCTTAATGGGATCTGAACTGTGAGGAAACTATCAGATGAATCAATGAAGGGTATTCAGTACAACAACTAGCTTGGCGGCTATGTCAATGTCATAATGTACAAAAGTCAAACAAAAACCCAAGTAGACTGTCTGCAAGCAACTTTCAAATAGTTTTAAGGAAAGAGGTTGAGGGTGAGGACAGGCAGGAGAGAGACTGGGCTAGAATCTCCATGACTGCTCAATTAGGTCACGTGTATATGGCTGTTCTATTTGTCTATAGTTTTGAAATTTAAAAAATCATTGAGGGTTTAAACAAGCAAATCAATGTGATTTAATAAAGGGAGGGAGATACTGTGCTAAGTTAATAAACTCAATAAGCGTAACAGTAAGACCTACTGGGCACAGTCCTAGATTGGTTATCAGTTAGGACAAACTAGCCAAAGGACATTTATGGCTTTTCTTTTCTTTCTTTTTTTTTTTTTTTAAGATTTTATTTATTTATTTGACAGAGAGAGAGAGAGAGAGATCACAAGTAGGCAGAGAGCAGGCAGAGAGAGAGGGAAGCAGGCTCCCTGCTGAGCAGAGAGCCTGATGCAGGGCTCCATTCCGGGACCCTGAGATCATGACCCGAGTGGAAGGCAGAGGCTTTAACCCACTGAGCCACCCAGGCACCCCATTTTTGGCTTTTCTTAGGAAAACGTAACTAAGTATGATATAGGATGAGATGAGATGAACTTTTCCTGAAAGAAGACCTGAAGTTTGACTTAAAAAAAAAAAAAAATGACCAAACAGTATATATAGTATGATTCCATTTTGATCTAACTCCCCCCTCCATTACCAACCCCCCTACCCCCGCAAACACACACCCCTAACATGATCTCTGGGGGACAGAAATTTGATTTTTTTAAAAATTTAAAAACATATTTTTTAAAGATTTATTTCTTGGGAGAGAGTGCAAGTGAACACAGAGGTGAGGTTGGGGAGAGAAGAAGAGGGAATGATCTCAAACAGACTCCCCACAGAGCACAGGACCCAAGGTGAGGCTTAATCCTACTACCCCAAGACCACAACCTGAGCCAAAATCAAGAGCTAGATGCCCAACCAACTGAACCACCCAGGCTGATATATTTTAGTTTTGCTTCTATAAATCAAAGTCAATTAAAATGGACACAGAAAAGGTCTTAATAAAATTGTATTATAAAATTAATTATAAAATATATTTGTAAATACATATACAACATGGTCCTCATGGGCTCAGTTTGCTCGAGATCCTCGCTCCCTCTCCCTTTGCCCTCCCTCTGGCTCATACTCTGTCTCTCTCCAATAAATAATTTAAAAAATTTATTAATTTCCCCAATTATAAAGTACATTCATGAAAAAAAAAACCAACAACAACCAAACTTGCCCTGAATTCTTTTAATGCAACACAAGAGATGTGACTTTTTTTTAGACTGTTATTTATTTGACAGGTAAGAGTGGGAGAGAATGCTCAGAAGCAGGGGGAGTGGCGGGTGGAGGGAAGCGGGAAACAGGCTCCCCACTGAGCAGAGAGCCCAATGCGGGGGGGGGGGGTGGGGGGGCTGGCGTGGGGCCTCCATCCCCAAAACCCTGGGATCACGACCTGAACCGAAGGCAGACACTTAACCAACTGAGCCACCCAGGCGCTCTGCGATGGGACTTTTTAATTTAGAAAGGTACACAATACCACTGAAACCCCACTGGGGAAAAAAATCAAACCCCAATGATACCCTCCACGCTACTACAATTTTACTAAAAACGTACACAAATATAAATTAAATTTCCTGCCAGCAGGCATGAGAGAAAAACAGACACTAACCAACCTTTCTAAACTTCCCTGGAAAATGCAGAGACATTTCGCTAACATAGGGGGAGAACACAGGTGTTAATACACACCATTTCCCTCCCTCTTTTCCCTCCATGCTCCCACATCGGTTTCAAGCTGAAACACTTTTTCTTCAATTCGGGGGTGACTGGAACGTTTGCAGTCACAGCTAGAGAGACAACAGCCAACACTGCCGGCCGGCGGCACAGGGCAGGGGGCGCCGCTCCCACCGGCTGCGGACACGACGGGGACCGGCTCTTTACACGCAGCGGTTTACGGGCCAACTCGTCTCTTTAAAGGGGGACACAGGGTCCCAAGAAAATTTAAATCCTAACTGGTCAACCAACTGATCTACAGCTTCTAATGACCGAACAGTCCTAGGAGCTAGTATGGTCCAACAACCTTCTGGGTGCTGTGGGTGGCCCTCAAAGCCGACCCGCCCACCGCGTCCCTGGGCTAACCGCCGCTGGGGGGCGCGCTACTCACAGCAAAGGTTACTCCACCAGGGCATCGCGCGCCGCCAGCCGGCAGAGAAGCGCTACAGGGGCCGGGGAGGCCCAAGCTTCCTCTCCCAGCGGCCCCATCGCGGAGAGGACACTGATGCCGCTTGATGCCGCTGACGAGGGCGCCCCCTGGAGGCCACCACGTGCGTCACAGAGGGCACAGCCTCCTCGTGATCCAGCCGCCCAGGGCTCTGGCCTCACAAGCTCGCAAGGGAAACGTCCCCAGGGCCCCGTGCATCACCCCAATGGGTCTCTTCAAACGTAAGTACACTCAAACTCTGGAAATCCTCATGGCTAAATGACTGCCAGACTGCTAGACCTCAATACTGTTTGATTTCTGAGCGGTCTCTCTGATCTTACCTGTTGGGCCGTTAACTCCAAAATCGCAATGCATAGTGATGGCCAAAGGGATGGCCAAATGCACAGTGATGGCCAAAGGATAGCGGGATCCTGCCCATGGCATGGTTCGTTTGGTTGTATGAACGTAAATTTCTTGAGTTGAAGAACAAGAACTGTGTGCCTTGTGCATGTTCCCGTTACAGAGCCAGAGCTCATTCAGAGGCCCAACGCCTTGGCCTTGAAGGAAGAATTCACCTTGTCCTTCCAACTGGGGAATAAATGGACTTCAGATACGGTTATATGGTTCTTGCAAAATGGTACAACCACTTTTGAAGACAGTTTGGCAGTGTTCCACAGAACTAAACATTTTCTTACCATGATACTGCAACCCTGCTCCTTGGTACTTCACCCAAGGGAGCTGGAAACATGTCTACACAAAAACCTGCATGTGGATGTTACAGCTTTATTCATAACTGCACACACTTGGAAACAACCAAGATGTTCAATATATGAATGGATGAATAAACTATGGTACATCCAGAAAATATAACACCATTCAGCACTAAAAAGAAATGAACTAGCAAAGCCACTGAAAGATACAGAAGAACCTTAAACGCATTATCACTGAGTGAAGGAAGCCTATCGGAAAAGGTTACATACTGTATGATTCTAACCATATGACATTCTGGAAAATGCACCAACTAGAGCCAAAAAATATATATCAGGTTCGGGAGAGGGAAGGATGAATACGCAGAGCACGTTAAGATTTTGTGGCAGCAAAACTAGTGAACCCTCCAACAACATGGGTTTGAACCATGTGGGGCCCCTTATCCATGGATTTTTTCAATAAATACAGCACAATACTGTAAGTGTATTTTCTCTTATGATTTCCTTCTTAATAATATTCTTTTTTTCTAGCTTACTTTATTGTAAGAATAGAATGGATCGTGTATGTAACATGCAAAATACATCAATCAGCTGTTTATATTATCAGTGAGGCTTCTAGTCAACCGCAGGCTAATAGCAGGGTTAGGTTTTGCAGGAGTCAAACCTTGCATTTGGATTTTTAACTAGTAGGTCCCTAACCCCTGGATGTTCAAGGGTCAACTATACACTATGATACTCTCAGAGTAGATACATGTGATTTATTGCATCATTTGTTCAAAACCCACAGAATATACACCACCAAGAGTGAACCCTAATATCAACTATGGACTTAAGGTGGTAATGATGTCAATGTAGCTTCATCAAATATAATAAATTCACCACTCTGGTGTGAAATTTGATAGTAGGAGGCACTATGCATGGCGGGGTGGCACGGAGGCATATAGGAACTCTGTACTTTCCAGTCATTTTGCTATGAACCTAAAACTGCTCCAAAAAATACAGTCTATTTTCTTTAAATGGTCTCATGACTTGGCCAGAGTCATAGTAGGGGTGTGGCATTTCTGGTGGGCCAAAGGCTAGAGGGGGAGCATTAAATAGGAACAAAACAAAGTCAGTCCTTTTATTTATTTATTTTTTTTAAGATTTTATTTATTTGTTTGACAGACGGAGATCACAAGTAGGCAGAGAAGCAGGTGGAGAGAGAGGAGGAAGCAGGCTCCCTGCTGAGCAGAGAGCCCAATGCGGGGCTCGATCCCAGGACTCTGGGATCATGACCTGAGCTGAAGGCAGAGGCTTTAACCCACTGAGCCACCCAGGCGCCCCAAAGTCAGTCCTTTTAAAAGAAAAATTCCATATACTTTCAAAGTGCTATGGTTTTTTTCCAAAAATTTTAACATTTTATAATTTGTAATTGCCACTTATGACAGAAAAAGTATTGAGACATGTTTACTCCCATTCTTAGATGGAAAAACTGCTATCATGTCTGCTGTAAACAGCACTTAAAATTCTATTTCAGGGGAGCCTGGGTGGCTCAGTGGGTTGGGCCACTGCCTTCGGCTCAGGTCGTGATCCCAGGGTCCTGGGATGGGGCCCCGCATCGGGTTCTCTGTTCGGTGGGGAGCCTGCTTCCCCCTCTCTCTCTGCCTGCCTCTCCTGCCTACTGTGGTCTCTCCCTCTGTATGTCAAATAAATAAATAAAATCTAAAGAAAAAATCTATTTCAGTGTAAAAAAGCTGTTTTTGATGGTTATAGTCATGCCATTAAAAAATAAAGAATGAACATATATACCCTACCCACCCACTAACTAGAGAATCAAAAGATCACCATTTTCCAACCACTATGGTAAAAACTGGGTGAGGCTATGGTCTATGGGCGCTTAAGTGGGGGATGGGAGAGAGAGTGGGCAGGATATTTACGTGCTCACTAGCTGTAGGGGTGGTGGGACGGGGCAAAAACTTAACACCAGCATCCATTAGCGCCAGATGCACATCGCGTGTAAAACCTTCACAAGGGACACAGCAGCATCGGTGGCCAAGAATGCATAACCTAACGTGAAAAAGGAAATAAACACAAAGGAATGCAGTGGAAGTGGGGAGAGGAGAGCTATACGCTTCCAACATATCAGTGTCTTAAAAGACAAGGAGTATAGAAATTAAAGAAGCTAATGAATTTAACACATAATACTGATCCACAGAAGCATCTCACAATGCAAGGTAAGAAATGCTAAAATGGACAGACACTTTTAGATTAGTTGACGAAATTGGAACAAGGATGATAGATTCTACATAATGACTGTCATGATGTCAATATAGGACACGGATGTGGAACTACAGGTATAAAAGAGAGTGTTATCTCTTCTTAGGAAACAGACACTTGATACTTGGGAATAAATGACGTAGATAACTTACCCTCAACAGCTTCAGACAAACTCCTATCTCCTGCCCATACAAGGGCTGAGAGGAACCTATATGCTGGTTTTGGGTTTTATTTTGTTTTCCACCACAAAGGAAAAGTAAATAAGGAAGCGAATGAAATACAATGCTAACAATACAGGAATCTGGATAAACGGTATATAGATGTCTCCTGTATTTGTTTTTTTATTTTTGCAACTTTCTCTAAGTTCAAAGACACTGTTTAAAAAAAAAAAAACACCCAGAAAAATGTGAAATAGATAAAAGTGACTAAGAGGTAGAAAATTCCAGTTATAAAATAATCATGGAAATTCGAAGTACATCACAGGAAATGTATGGTGATAGACGGGGATGACACCATGTGGTGAGCAGTAAGTAATGTACAGAGCTGTTGACTCGATATGTTATACACCTGAAACTAATATTACGTTGTTATACTTCAATTAAGAAGCACTCAGCAGAATCAACAGGTGCAGATAACTAATAAAAATACAGAAAACAACAGAAGGAGAGAGGGTGGTGGTCGTAGAAGACATTGGATCCTAACCTCACACCATAGACCATAATGATTTATCGAGGTATTAATAGAGAAATTACTCTCTCCCAAATTCAGGGAGGGGCGAAATTAAAAGAGCCAAAGTTCTGGAGACAGATTTGGTTTCAGCTTCACCACATCTAGGACCGGGCCCTTGGGCCAATATCCTGAAGTTTCTGTTCTTAGCATCTTCGCCTAAAACATAGGTCATCTTTGCAAAGGCTTGTTAGGAGGAAGTATCCGTTGGTTCTAAGATAAAAACAAAAACTCTCTATTTTTTTTCTTCATTGTCTTCTTTAGAATGGAGCTATTTCATTTTAATTATTTTTTTTTTTTTGCCAATTCCAAAATGATCTATATAAACACAGGAGATTTTTCAAATTCAGAAAATTGGGAATGACATGCATACAGTGTCCAGCGATGATCACTGTTACTAACCGAGAATGTTTTCTTCCGGCTGAGTTATTCAATTGTTTTCAAAATTGTGATAATGGCCACAAAATTTACTTTTATACCCTATTAGTAAGTAATTTGTTGGTCCAATTTTTCATCATTACCCTCTACAATGAACATTCACGTGTATAAACCACTGTCTAAACCCCTGAGCAAGTGTTGGAACAGAAGAGGGCAGTACTGAACAGTTTTTAACGCCACCAGGCTGGAAGCCTTGCAAATTTCCTAGATCAGGGCCAGAAAACAATTCAAAAACCGACCAATCCATAAAGCTTAGGTGCCTTTTCAAATTCTCTATAGTTGGATGCCATATTGTACCCATGTGTACCCTCTTTGACTCTCCACACAGATGCTAGGGAAATAAACGGGACACAGACATCTTCAGTTGTCTCCCTCCCTCTTCCTTATTCAACCATGTGAGGATCTAGACGCTTAACCCCATTTTGGACCAACTGAGGGTCGGGACAGTGACACAGCCCTTTTTTTGTGTTGAACTCCATCCCCTGCTCTTCCAGGCCCATCTGTACCCAGTACAATTCCCACATGCTGCCAGAAGGGGGAGATCTCCAGAAATGACCATCCTCATTCCTGTCCCTGTTCTAGTTTGTGGTGAGCAGAAACCTTTTTCCAGGCCTTTAAAGTTTTTTTTAGTAACATATAATGTATTATTAGCCCCAGGGGTACAGGTCTGTGAATCATCAGGCTTACAGACTTCACAGCACTCACCATAGCACATACCCTCCCCAATGTCCATAACCCCACCACCCTCTCCCTCTGTTTGTTTTGTGGGATTAAGAGTCTCTTATGGTTTGTCTCCCTCCGGATCCCATCTTGTTTCATTTTTATGTGCTGTCTGCATACTGGTTCTGAATGAGTTAAAGATCATCGCCTGGGGAGCAAACCTGCTGGCCGGGTCTGGCAGGGTTGCTGCTGGGACTGAAGAAGGCAGCAGATCCGAGAGACAGAAGGCAAGTGATAATAGTATCTTCTAGAAAAGACAGGCCGGTGTTCACCTACCTAGATTCACACAGTGGAATCCATTCACAACCAGACTCCGAAACATTTCATTAATAAGCTTACCTCCTCTGCTAGAGTTTTCAACACATCAGCTCCCTTTAGTATTATCTGCCTTACGTTTGTCCGACTGGATTGGAAGAGGACAATCAAAAGGCTTCATCATCTAAGCATCACTGATCTGGGGATGCACTTTCTTGGTACCCAAAAAGTCCCTCCCCCAAAACAACTGATTTTAGAGTAGGCCTTTCTGACACGCAGTTATCACCCAAGCGGGAATTAGAGTGATCGAAATCATCCACTTTGAAGAGCACTGCTATCAATCCAGCAAGATTCCCAAATGCCCATAAAGTCCAAACACAGTGCTCATTTACCCACTGCTGTGGTGACTGAGCTAGAAAATTCCACATTCTTGCCTGGTTATCAAAGGCAGCAAGAAGGCTTGGAAAGGGAGCCGGGACTGCTTATCAACAGGAAAAACTCTAATAGATAGAGCTGGCAGATACTGGACCTCTCCACACCCCCAAAGCCATTTAAAAGGGCTTTGACTACAGTCCTAACCTCAGGCCACACACTCACCAGCCCCCCCACCAACGCTTCCCACCATTTGCTCGGGACATGGTCTGTGCGGATATATTTTCCCACATTGCCATCAGTGGAAAAACATCGTAGAAGTCCTGCTTCTCAAATAAACATTATCACAGAAACCATTCATTTCTATTCCCTTTTTCTGGGAGAAGACTCTAATCATATGTCTGTGTGAGAGTGTCCATATGTTGAAAACTGTTACTTGGAAACACAAAGGATGATTTTATTTTTGGGGAAGTGTATTTTTTTTAGTCATCTCTACACCCAGTGTGGGACTCGAACTTACAAACCTGAGATCAAGAGTTGTATGCTCCTCTGACAGAGCGAGCCAGGCACCCCAAAAACCATGATTTTTAAAATGATGTACAAGGTGCTTTCATGCACTTACATTTTCAGAATATGCCCTCGAAGGAAAATCCTTATGGTGAACCTAAGGTATTGAAGACATAATACATAACAGACAGACACACACAAGCTACCAGCTTCCTAAAGCTGTCCTACCAACCAGAGGCTTTGGGTAAGCTTGTCGGTCTGTCTTATGTTTTTCTAAGACAGACGAAAAAGTATCCTTAAAAAGTGTAGAAAGTAGAAGAGAACAGTGACATCCAGTAGTATATATTTTCTGGAGTGAACACCTGTAACTGTATTTTCATTTTTAATAATATAAGGCACTCCCTTCATTAAACTATAGGAAAACTTTTAAGAGCTTTGATAGTAATCTGTGGGTTTTTTTTTTTTTTTTTTACAGAGAGAGATACAGCTAGAGAGGGAACACAAGCAGGGGGAGTGGGAGAGGGAGAGCAGGCTTCCTGCTGAGCAGGGAGCTCGATGTGGATCTTGATCCCAGGACACTGGGATCATGACCTGAGTAGAAGACAGTTGCTTAATGGCTGAGCCACCCAGGCACCCCTAATCTACATATTTCTTAGTATTATGAACAATTTGTCATCACAAGCCCTTTCAAGGTCAAAAAACAAGAACAAAACCCCTACAGGCTGTGAAATATTGAGTCAAGTTAATGTGAGAATATATGGGAAGTATTTTTAATGATGTCTCAAGAGCAAAACTTGAAATCATTTATGGTATAGAAATCCCACTTTGGTAGAGCATATTAAAGCTTTTAGGTGTTACTTTCTAGTAAACTCTGCTTTAATCTCCAGATAAATGTCCAGTTAGTCAATCCCCATTTAATCAATCACACACAAGAGAAGTCTGAGGTGCATGGGCAAATTTACACTGTCCTTGTGAAACACAATCCCCCTGCTTCCCAAGTTTCAAAAGGCACATGATCCCCCCAAAAGTCCAAGTACTCTCATAGAAGCTGGGCTCCACACAGACACACCCCACCTCCAAACTCCACAAATGCAATCAACAGCTGCAGATCAATCAACAGTCCAAAACCTACAGGGTCTGTTCTCACTCTTCCAAATACTTAAGAGATTAAGACATAAGAAGTGTAACTCTGTTTCTTCTATTGTAGATGTTTGAAAGAAGACAAGAAAGAGGTCATATGATAGATTACAAAATTTTAATGCTTTTACCCAAACGTAGCTTTCCAAGTCCCGTGGTACAACGATAGTCATTTTTGTCAGAGAGAAAGTGCAATACTGCAAAAGCTACAACATTAACTTTTTAAGTTTAGGGTAACCAGCGCGCTCTGTTCTGTAGCCCCATCAGGCCTGCTGGCTGCTCACATCTGGATCTGGTTAACTTTCTCCTACGATCTGCAGCATTGTCCTGGAGTTTTTCCAGAAATTCTCTACATTCTAAATCCATCCCGTGTATCCCACACACCCAACGCCCCATGTTGTCATGCTCATTAACCACAAAACCTCGAAGGGAGATGTTTAACCGGATTAAAATTCAGAGAAGCAGAACCCCATGTAGGACGGGTTCAGGTGACAGTCCCCATTTGTCCCGGCCTCGGCAGTGATGCTGAATGGTCCTTGTACATCTGGGCAGGCATACAAAAACGGGGGCACCACTGAATCCATATTATATTAATATCCTTTACAAGGTACACTATGGCTGTACTTCTTAGCAGCTGTGAAACACCAAGAAAAACTGAGTTATCACCTTTAAAAGGGCGTGAAACATCCATCGTGTGCAGGATTATTGTACAGAATAATTCGAATGGGCCCTCAGTAGGAGGTAGTTATTGCTCTAGTAGGTGTGACGGTACTCATTTCAACATCTCACAAGTCTCTAAACAACTAATCTGCCTCCTTGGCAGACAGAAGCAGCCATGTGGATGATTTTTTTTAAATCCTGTCCAAAGATCTGCATAGAGAAAGGCAATATAAATCATCTAGAGCTTGCATGAATGTTGGAGGACTCTTCCTTCCCCAGTTTCTAGTAGGGACAAAGAGTAATGCTGCCCTAATTCCCCCTGACACGCCACAGTTAATCTCAATAATGTGTTAGAAACAACAGGATAGATATTTTCAAATTACCTTCCAAAATTCAAGAAGCATTTTTCTTTTGGCAAACCATTAGTAGGCTGGTGGGAGAGATGACACCTCCACCACCCTATGTGATCGTTTATTTTCTTCTTTTGTTTTTTGTTTTTAATGTATTTAAGTAATCTCCACACCCAGCGTGGGGCTCAACTCAAGACCTGGAGCTCAAGAGTCACACCCTATTCTGACTGAGCCAGCCAGTCCTCCTGTAGTTTTTTTTGTTTTGTTTTGAGAGAGAGAGCAAGCACAGCAGGGCATGCAGCAGAGGGAAAGGAAGAAGCAGGCTCCCTGCCCACCAAGTAGCCCAACACCAGGCTGGAACCCAGGATCCTGAGATCACAACCTAAGCCAGCCACAGGCAGACGCTCAACCAACTGAGTCACCCAGATGCCTCCTACTGTCCAGTTTATAAGCTAAGTATTGCTCATGTGATGTGAAGTTAAGATGTCAAGGAAGACCAAGTGTGCATGAGAATATGCCATCGTTTCAGAATTTTAAGTGCTGCTGCCCTTATTTCACTAGTCTGGGGGGGGGGGCGGTGCGGGAGGGAGGTGTTAATAGTCCTGTAAGTGACAGCATTTCCTTACTTTCAGAAAAGGAAACTCGCTCCTAAGTACAAAAATATTATCAGTCTGATCCCTTCCTGTTCACTGTGAAATGTAAATGCTCCATGCATAACGTAACACTGAAGGGGACTAGAATAACTCTCTTTCACGTTATTTAGATGAGTAATCTGCTATTTATTTTTTTAAAAAGATTGTATTTATTTATTTCACAGACAGAAATCACAAGTAGGCAGAGAGGCAGGCAGAGGGGGAGGTGGGAAGCAGGCTCCCTGCCGAGCAGGGAGCCCGTTGTAGGGCTCGATCCCAGGACCCTGAGATCACGACCTGAGCTGAAGGCAGAGGCTTTAACACACTGAGCCACCCAGGTGCCCCTTACGTGGACTTTCTTATTACTAGGGGAAAGTACCAAATTTTGTCCATCCTCCATACCAGCACTGTAACAGAAACTCAGAAAGCAACAGATCTGGTTAACTTCAAGTTGCCTTAAAAATGACACCATCCGGGACACCCGGGTAGCTCAGTTGGTTAAGCAGCTGCCTTCGGCTCAGGTCATGATCCCAGCGTCCTGGGATCGAGTCCCACATCGGGCTCCTTGCTCGGCAGGGAGCCTGCTTCTCCCTCTGCCTCTGCCTCTGCCTGCCTCTCTGTCTGCCTGTGCTCGCTCTCTCTCTAACTAATAAATAAATAAAATCTTAAAAAAAAATTTTTTTTTTTTAATAAAAAAAAAATGACACCATCCGGGGCGCCTGGGGCGCTCAGTGGGTTAAGCCTCTGCCTTCAGCTCAGGTCATGATCTTAGGGTCCTGGGATCAAGCCCCACGTCAGGCTCTCTGCTCAGCAGGGAGGCTGCTTCCCCCTCCCCCTCTGCCTGCCTCTCT
The DNA here is from genome assembly GCA_003697995.1 of Taxidea taxus jeffersonii. Taxonomy (NCBI): domain Eukaryota; kingdom Metazoa; phylum Chordata; class Mammalia; order Carnivora; family Mustelidae; genus Taxidea; species Taxidea taxus. The sequence continues at coordinate 60,228 of ML108419.1, forward strand.
GCCTACTTGCGATCTCTCTGTCTGTCAAATTAGAAAAAAAAAACTTAAAAAAAAAAAAAAACTCAACACCTGACAAACCTATGAGGCAGTGAATGTAATAAAGGTCATGCTATACACAAAAAGCACCCAGAATAAAGTTATACTCATAGAAGGCTCACCCCTAGCTGTGGCACCCCCACAAACCACACTATCAGGCAGCCTCTCTCACGATTTGGCATGGCTGTTTCATTCACAGAAAAAGAAATGATCTGGAAAAAAAATGGGAAACATTTTGGTTTTAATCTATTTTATTTTGTACAGCCTATTAAATAATAGATTTTAGGTGTCTTGTAAACATTGTTGCTATACAAATGGTATATGGCTTATGGCATTAACATGAAGAAGGAGTTCTAAGGAAATCTCAAAGTAAACAAGCTAATCTATAGGAAGTGAGGGATATTTTTAGTTTTGCTAAACTTTCACATTCATTTAAAATTCCACAGAAGAGCCAGGCTTCACAGAAGCCATTATACTGAGAAAAATGTGAAGTCTAGAAATCCTACACAGCATTTTTAAGAAGAGGTGTAGATGTGATGAGCAGTGATCTCAAACAATTAGAAAAGAGCAGGTCTTAGAAATCTAAATTAACCCATGGGCGTTTGTGCTGGAGTGGTAAAAGGAGAGAGGAGCAACAGGCGAGTTCCTAGGGAGTCAGGCTACACACAGCACACATGCATAAACGATCAAATATCAGGTTAGAAGAGCTGTGAGGCCTTTTGACAAATAACTCATTTGCTAAATGTATGAATTAAGTATCACAATTCATACTTACAGCCAGATTTCTAGAAAGTGTGTTTAAAAGACATCCATTTTTACTATTAGTAAAATAGTAAGTAGTAAAATAGTAAAATCCTGTTACTGGCTAGCCGTCAACGTTACACGGTGTATTTGCTAAAACCACCATTTAAACCAGAGCTAACATTTTAGGCCCCTAAATCGCCCAAGAGCACCTTCACTGAAAGTTTCCAATAAGCAGGTCAAAATGCCAAATACCCTAACTTAGCAATTTAGGACTACAACCAGGGATTAGGCTTTCCCAACCCACCTTCAAATTCACCCCAATCTAACACCTATCTCTTCTGTTCTTCTGCCAGTCCCAAGCGCCCCCAATACATTCGAGGTCTCCCCTAGGTACAGTCGGGAAGATTCCTGCGTAGGCAAAAAGAAAACGCTGGGCGTGTTGAGTTCTTAAGGAGCCAAAGAGAGAATGCTCTTCTGGCTGGAAAGTCAGCGAACACAGGAATGAATGCCCATCAGTGTGTCCCCGCCAGGGACCTCGAAGGTCTCTGCCCCCAAATGCAGGGTGGAGGGAAGGAAGCATTTACTCCACCTGCCACGGAGGCGGAACACGACCAGCCGGCTGCCGCCTTACCTGTGATGGTGATGATTCCCAGCATAGTAAACAGCGCACCTGCGGACGCCAAGAACAGCTGGGCCTGCCCTCCTGCGGGCGGTGGGCTGAAGCAGCACGGGGTCTTGCCAACCGTGCAGGCGGGCTGAGATCTGAGAAGTGCGCGCCCAGCCACCCTCGGAGGATGAGGGAGAATTTAAAGTGACTTCGGAGCCGCGGCAGAAAGGGACGGAGGATGCGTGTCCCCGGCTAATTATAGGAGGGCCCGCCCCCGCCCGGAGCCCCGCCCCCGGAGCCCCGCCCCCGGAGCCCCGCCCCCGCGCGCCGGGACTTTGGCACCGCGCGCGGGTCACGTGTTTCATTTTAAAGGCGAGGAGCCCTCGCTGGAGCTCGGCTCCGTTTATGGTCCGTGGGGCTCCGCAGCGTCCCAGAGAGGGTTTCAGCGTTGCTGGGGTGAAGAACCCCGAGTCAGCAACATTTTATCTGAGCCGTTACTTCATTCCTGGCGCCCATTTACGCTTGGTCCTCACCCTGTAGCATGACTTGAAGCAAATAACGGCACAGATATCACAGACTACGATCGTTTTTTGTTGTTGTTGTTGTTGTTTTGTTTTTTACCGCGTTTTGTAGCCTTGTCTGTGTGAAGTCTGACGAGGTGCAAAACACGGTTCGCATTTAGCAGCGACAGTATATTACATTTTCACCGCCTGCCGGGCACACAGGACCTGGGCTGAGACCTCGTCTCCTCCGCTGTCCCTTGAGAAGAAGGGCGTGACAAGGCCAACGTCGTGTCTCCCATGCTCAATCAAGGCAACTTGTAAAAAGCCCAAAGACGGGGGGCAGCAGGTTTGTTTGTTGTCTTCATGGCACACGTTAACTGAATGTTTAGATCAAGCGAGGCCATATTCCGAAATACAGACGCTGTCACATCCAAGCACACAGCATGGAGGTCGGTCAGAAGCCACATCACGCACTCACAAGATCTCAGGCAGCCTCGAATCTCAAGTGCTTTCTCCCCGAAACCTTAGAATGTTCCATATGAAGACACAGAGGAAGTGATACCCAGGTCTTGTTCTGCAAGGGAAAGTCCACCGAGGCCCCCTGGCTTCCTTTCCTGTTCATCACTTCACGCCTTGCCTGCCTCACCCCATTACCACGGCCTCTTCCCCTAAGCAAACAAAAGAAAGGTTTTAGGACTGCTCTTCCCTTCAGACGGAGAAGCTCAGATCTTACTCATTACTGCTTAGGGGGCGCAGAGAGCCCTGGGCTGGACCGGAGTGGCCGCAGTAAAGAGAAGGGTGGGGCAGAAGTATCAATAAAAGGCCAGCACGGGGACGCGGGCGGACACCCAGTTGCCTCCTCTGGCCACCAGGAGGCGCAACGCACCAGGGTCGGGCCAAAACTGGGCAAAGTTAGGAAAGCAATGTTGCTAGTCATCAGACTAAAAATCCGCTTCAGTCTCTTTGTTGACCCGGCTTCCCTCTTATATTTCAGAGGACACCCAGCCAGGCCGTAACTGTCCCCAGGGAACGGAATGATGAGCTCCCTGTCCTGCCGCCTGTGATATGATACCCAGAGCACGCCGCATCCTAACCTTTCATCTTCCCTAGAGGGCCCTTAATTGGGGTTCACAAATTGCCTCAATTATTCAGGGTCTGGTGTGTGTGAAGCACTGCTGGTACTAAGGGATCGGGATGGCTCTGCAGTTCTCCCCCCCCCCCAACATAGGTGCCGAACCCAGCTCTGGGGAGCCCTGGCTGAACAAATCCTGGATGAACGAGCCTCTGGAGGCTGCACAGGTGGTCCACATTAAATGGCTCGTCTGTAGCCTCCCAAGCATCAGCTCAAACAGTGTGTCCCCAGATACAGCCCACACCCCTCCCCTGAACTGTCCCAGGCCCCCCCATCCCACCACCTCAGGGATCTGGGATCTCAGTTGGGCCTCATTTCTCGGCACCAGCTGTTGGGGACAGCACATGGCCATCATCTGGTGTGCCCTCTGAAACACACCTGTTCCACCTACAGGCACATCTGTCGATTCTGACCTTGCTTAGTGGTGCCCACCTGGTCCTTTCCTTCCCATAAGCCCAAGATCTAACAAACCACAGGCAACAGCTACTCCACTGGGCTGGACTGGAAGAAACGTCCCTAGTTACCAATTTAAGGCCCCAAATAACATCCACAAAGATAAACGTATTGCTGTGTGATTCTGTTACACCTTTTCTTTTTAGGACACTGGTAAGGATGAACATATTGCTGTGTAGTTCTGTTACATCTTTTCTTTTTAGGACACTGGTAAGGACACTGACACATCTAATCTGGGATTCCTAAAGTGGTTAAAACCACAAGGCAGAGCAAAAGAGCATCAGGTGGCAAGTTGCGGACTCTTCTCAGCAAGCAGATCGAAGAGTCCGAAGAGTAAGCAAGGACAGGGCGTGACTCTGTGGGTCTACCATTTTATTTACAAAGCAAAGTCACCCAACCCTGTGAAAGCAGCGGCGGCGCTCAGACCTAAGGGTCAATATACAATGCAGGGAACTTTCTCTTGTCATTATGTTCTGATTACATCAAAACTGTAGAGAAAGAAATCATCACCCAAAACAAAAATTATGGGAAAATGTTCACCATATCCCAAATAGGTAGAGGACAGCAAAGGTGTTTTTCCCGAATCTTCATGGTTCATTGAACAGATATTTGCCACGTTCTTGCTCTGTGTTAATTACACTGTACACCCGGGGATACACTCGGGTATTACCCTTTGGTCTTGGGGAGCTCATCCAGTGGCAGACACATCTGGAGGCTGATATGGGCACACTCCAGTGTAGCTCACTGCACATACCATGTGAGCTGGCAGCAGAAAGGGTGGGATGCATGAAGGGGACAGTGGGAGACAGTCCATGCAGGAGCAGCATGGGCAAAGAAGAACATGACATCTATGGAATTATGAGTGGGTTCTGTCTAGCTACAAGCTCAGAGTACCTGGCGAGAGACCAGGGGAATGGAGGGGAAGGACAGAGACGATAACTGTAATGAGAACGAGAAATACTGTATTTGAGGCTTACGAATCTGAATGACAGCTTAATGCCTTTGTAACACATAGAACCCCATTAAAAAGCAGGCAAAGGATCTAAGTAGACATTTCTCTAAAGTACATACACAAATGGCCAATGAGCACATGAAAAGATGCTCCACATGATTCACCATTAGGAAAATGCCTCTGCAAACCACAAAGAGGTACCAATTCATTCCACTAGGATGGTTACCATCAAAAAGATGGGCCAGTAACAGGGACTCGAGAAATGAGAAGCTTCATCCATGGTTAGTGGAGATTTAAAATGGTGCAGCTGCTTTGGAAAACAGTCTGGCAATTCCTCAAAATGTTACACACAGAGCTATCGTATGACCCAGCAATTCTACCCCTAGATATATAGCCAGGAGAAATGAAAACCTGCATCCATGCAAAAATTTGTACAGGAATGCTGGTAACGGTATTCATTAATCATAGGAGCCCAAAACTAGAAGCAACCCTGATATCCATCAACTGATGCACAGAAAACAAAATCAGGGATTACCTGCAAAGGAAAAGGCTGTTCAGTAATAAAAGGGAATCAAGTATGCATGTTCTAACAGGATCAACAATGAAAACATTGCTAAGCAAAAGAAACTGGTCACCCAAGAGCACATACTGAAATGTGTTTTGGTTTTTTAATTTTTTTTAATTTTTAATAAACATATAATGAATTATTAGCCCCAGGGGTACAGGTCTGTGAATCGCCAGTTTTACAGACTTCACAGCACTCACCATAGCACATGCCCTCCCCAGTGTCCATAACCCGACCACCTTCTCCCCTCCCCCCGGCAACCCTCAGTTTGTTTGTGAGATTAAGAGTCTCTTATGGTTTGTCTCCCTCCCAATCTCATCTTGTGTAATATGTTTTTTTAAGATTTATTATTTTGAGAGACAGAGAAAAGGAGTGGTAAGGGCAGGGAGAAGAGGGAGAATCTCAAGCACACTTGGGGCTTGATCTCACCACCCTGATATCTCGACCTGACCTGAGACGCTTAACTGACTGCACCACCCAAGCTCCCCCTTGAAATATATAATTCCATTTAAATGAAATGTCCACAAAAAGCGGTTACCTAGAACCAGAGAGGTGAGGAGAACGGGACTGAGGATCAAAATGCCCATACCTGCCTGCCTCCAAGTGGGACTGAGTATTAAAGCCACACATGAGAACCGGGGCAATGCGGAGATGGACATCAAGCCCAGGCCTCCGCACCCCACGTCACTGCCTTTCCAAAGCGGCATTCCCTTGCAGGAAAAGCAACCAAAACCCAGCGAGGTCTCTTCTTCTGCCAAGAAGAGGGCCGGTGAAATCTAAGGGAGCGTCTCCACCACCGTGACTCCTTTACAAGGCTTCAAGGGATGCCTGGGCGGCTCAGAGGGTTAAGTGTCTGCCTGCCTTTGGCTCAAGACATGATCTCAGGGTCCTGGGATCGAGTCCTGGAGCCCCACACTGGGCTCCCTGCTCAGCAAGGAGCCGCCTTCTTCCTCTCCCTCTGCCCCGCTCGTGCACACTTTCTCTCAAATGAAATCTTTAAATATATATATATATATTTATTTTTAAAAAATAAAAGGCTTCAAGATAAACTTAGGGTGAGCTCAAAGCTGCCAGGAGAGATGAACATAGACACAGTCTGGATGACGGGAGTAACTCATGTGCAGGACGGGGGTTCTCCTGGGCTCCGCCCACACGCTGCAAACCCTGATGAATACCAGCTAATCGAATTTTACAGTCCCACTGAACCGGACATGTGTATACAGACACGGTTACTCTGACTCAAAATCCTCAAGACAAATAATGTGAGTAGTTCCTCAAAGGGACTGTGGTGATACCACAGAGAGTCTAGAAGGGGATTTAAAAATGACTTCGTAATACAGTTTAAAACAAAGCAAGGGAAAAATATTTAAAAACTCAATACAAATGATAAAAGTGACATAATTCAAGTATTATTTCTCCCCTCATTGAGTCCATATTGGAACATTCCTTGATTTGGCGATTCTGTTTCTGCGTAATACACCCAATGAGAGGCAGAGATTTCCGCGTGAGAACATTTATTTACTGCTTGGGGTGTACCATGTTTGAAGAGCCTAAGTGTCCCACTAGTAGGAAGGGGCATATTTGGCAAAAACATCATCTCTGAAGCACTTATTGACAAGGAAAATGGCTACACTGACACAGAAGTCCACACCTTTGTTCAGGGTAAAAAGGACAATATAAACTATATTGAATCTAATTGCAATTCTGCTTTTTAAAAATGCATATATGCTATGTTAGGCTGAGGAAGAAGGCCCAGAAAGAAAAATAACAAAAGCCAAACATAGTGGAATTACAGGCAATCTCAGTATCTTCCTATCCTTTTTTTTTTTTTTTAAGATTTTATTTATTTGACAGAGAGAGATCACAAGTAGGCAGAGAGGCAGGCAGAGAGAGAGAGAGAGAGAGGAGGAAGCAGGCTCCCTGTTAAGCAGAGAGCCCGAACCCCACAATGATGCCTCTGATATCCTATGTAACTGCACAGTGGTCCAAAATATCATGATCTTCAACTCTCCAATCACTGGAACACAGAAATTAGCAAACTGAAAGGAGATTAAAGGTTAAATGTTATCTTTTAAAAATAAGGAAATACGAAAAACTTCCAAATCTGGTCAGGTATATGAATAAAGAGGAAATCAATTCTTTCTTGAGTGCCATGTGTTCAAATCCTCCATTCATCCTAACTCTGAACACTCCTGTCTTTGATACTGTCAAAAGGATTCTAAGGTCTGAAAAGCTAGCTTCTAGTCCTGACTCTGTTGGCTATATGGCACACGGCAAAAAAAAAAAAAAATAGAATTCTGTCTCTGTGCTTCAACTAATGGAGAATAAATATATCACCCACAGTAATGTTATTCTGAGGTGCAAATAAGGTTAACACCAGCACTACTGAGTATATTCTAGAAGAAGAATGAATGTTAGCTATTAGCTCACTTAAAACCATGCCCCCTTCTTTTCTAAGATTTTATTTATCTATTTTGACAGACAGAGATCACAAGTAGGCAGAGAGGCAGGCGGGGAGTGGGGGAAGCAGGCTCCCCGCTGAGCAGAGAGCCCGATGCAGGGTGGATCCCAGGACCCTGGGATCATGACCTGAGCTGAAGGCAGAGGCTTCAACCCACTGAGCCATCCAGGGGCCCCAAAACCATGTCCTTTTCAAAGGGATGATACTGTTCCCAGTGGGAGGAAAGCTGGTTTCATGATGGGGAAGCTCTGTGTGTTATGACGCAGATAGAAGATAGACAGTACATACACTGATAGATACAGGACATCTGTGCTATCTAAGTATTACGGAGGGAGACACTATGAAAATATCTAAAAAGATTCCTTCCTGGCGCGGTAACGAAAATGCAGGTTGAGAAATGCTGCTTGCAGTATTGATAAGCCTCATTTTGAAGAATCCTTTGAAAAGGATTTCTGGGAAGGCAAAAATGCCCCTTTGTTATTAAAAATGCCTCTTTTCCTCTCACTTTGCCGGAAGATAAAGAGAGGTTCTCAATTTGCCTGAATTCTTAACGAAAAGGAGTCAGGGAGTTGGGGTGGGCTGAAGGAAGCTGCGGAAGGTTGACTCAAAACTCAAAACAATGGCAGCGATGGGCCCAGCACCCACTCGCATTCCTCATCTGTCCTCCCGGATCATGGTGTGACCACCCCCACGCAAGCCACATACACAACTTCAAACTTTAGAGTAGCCACACCAAAATGAGTTAAAAAAAAATTTGAGGTTAATTTTGTTAGGCTTTATTTAACCCAATATTAACATAACGTTATGACAACATGTACTCAGTATGAAAAATGATTAATGAAAACATTTTACAATCTTTCTGTTGCACGAAGTCTTTGAAACCCAGGATGTATTTTGTTCACAAAGCACATCTCAAAAGTAGGATTAGAAGGATTTCAAGGGCTAAGTCGCGACCTGCGGCCAGAGAACAGCTCTGAAACCTCAAACCTAACTGAATGTTCCCCCTCTTTCTTTTTCTTTTATGAAGTAGGCTCCATGCCCAACATGGGGTTTGAACCCACGACCCTGAGATCATGACTCACGAGCTCTACCTCTGAGCCAGCCAGGCACCTGGAACGGTCCCCTTTTCTGCCATTTTGTCAGCAGCAATCCTATCCCTATTTTAATTTCCTAGCCTTCTGGATAAAATTACCAAGATACCCAATCACAGAAACGCCCTCACTAACTCAGCACCCAGTTTAGAGCTGGCCCTTCGACTCACCTCGAATTCTCCATCATAAGCCCAAATCCTACAGTAAGGCCATTCCACCTCCCCATTACTATGCTCCCACACAGGAATTCTCTGTTGGCTTAGCACGTAAACCGAACTTGGTTGGACTAACGGATGAGTTCCTTGGTGGCCTCTACACGGCAAGGAATAAAGTTCCCATTGATAGATTTAATTGGTATACTTGTCTTTTCCATTGTCTCTTAATTTGTTAATATATTTAATATGTTTAAATCTATTATTTTCCACCAACTTTTACAGTAATCACATACAACAATAAAGTGCTTTAAATGATTTTTTACTTAAAAGGTCATCCTATGGGTATATTTAGATCGGCTTAAAATATAATTATAAAGCAAAAGTTGACACCTGCAGAAGAAATATATTTAAGCAACAGTCACAAGAATTCCTATTTACTTGCTAAGATGACTTTTTCTACAAATCTATAGAGTGTGATAGTTAGAAGCATATAATTTTTTTACTTTTTAAAATTTTTTTTATCAATTTTGTCAGAGAGAGTGAGCACAGGCAGAGGCAGAGGGAGAAGCAGGCTCCCTGCTAAGCAAGGAGCCCGATGTGGGACTCAATCCCAGGACGCTGGGATCATGACCCGAGCTGAAGGCAGCTGCTTAACCAACTGAGCCACCCAGGTGTCCCAAGCATATTAATTTTTTAAAGTCAGTGTAAAATTTACTGTCTAGATAAAGAGTAAATTCTGGATGACAGCATATTTATCTTTTACTCCCTCCAGAAAACATACTCATGGATCATTGAGATGAAATGCATAAACTCCAAGGTCAGAGAAAAACAGAAAAAGAAAAGAAATTCGCAGCAGCAACCGGCATCCTAGACTAGCAGTAGAAAAATAATTCCCTTTACACTACAGAAATCTCCAAAAGCCTCGGTGAACCTAACGCAAATAGATTCAGGTGAAAAGACCCAAGACACAGATGAATGATGGATGAACAGAATGTGATATATACGAACAATGGATCATCACCCAGCCTTAAAAGGGGCAGAAATCCTGTCCCATTATTACAGCTCAGCCATACCCTCAATACGTGATGTGAACAGTGAAGCAAGCCATTCACACAAGGGCAGGTCCCTCCTATGTGAGGTACCACAATTTTTAAAATTTAATTAAGAAAAGCAGACCCTAGGTTCCCCTCTCCTACAGTCTGTATCGCCAGACCCTCTTCACTCACGGGTCCCAGAGATGACAGGAGTGAAGCTCAGGCTCCAGGCCAGGAAGTGGGAGGCAGCAGAGACTCGAAGGCACACCAAAGCACCCCATCATGAAAGACAACAGGCATTCAGTCACCCCACTCCCACACTCTCTCCCTTAGTAGGCTCCAGAAAGGGGCCTGTACACTTGGGGGAATGTGACCAGCCCAAGAAAAGACACGTGAAATCAACCAGATCACCCTCCAGGGATGGCCACATTGCCCCAGTAACACAATCCCAACCAACTCTTATTTTTTATTATTGTTTATTTACCTTTAGAGAGTGGGAAAGGAGAGAGAGCATACATGAGCAGGGTCGTGGAGCAGAGGGAGAGGGACACAGACTTTAAAAAAAAAAAAAAAAGATCTGGGTGGCTCAGTGGGTTAAGGCTCTGCCTTCGGCTCAGGTCATGATCTCAGAATCCTGGGATCGAGCCCCGAATCAGGCTCTCTGTTCAGCGGGGAGCCTGCTTCCCCCCACACCGCCTGCCTCTCTGCCTACTTGTGATCTCTGTCTGTCAAATAAATAAATAAAATCTTTAAAAAATATATTATTTATTTATCTGAGAGAGATCTGAGAGAGAAGCAGACTCCTCGCTGAGTGGGGAACCCGATTCAGACTCGATCCCGGGCCTCCAGGATCATGACCTGAGCTGACAGTCACCGAACCAACCGAGCCACCCAGGCACCCGGAAACAGACTCTTAAGCTGCCTCTATGCCCGGCATGGAATCTGATGCAGGGCTTGATCTCATGACCCTGAGATCATGAACTGAGCCAAAATCCAGGGTCAGACAGTAAACTGACTGGACCACCCAGGCATGCCCTCCACCCACCGATTTTTTTTTTTAAGATTTTATTTATTATTTTGACAGAGAGATCACAAGTAGGCAGAGAGACAGGCGGGGGGGTGGGGGGGGAGCAGGCTCCCTGCTGAGCAGAGAGCCTAGCTGAGCAGAGAGCCCTATGTGGGGCTCCATCCCAGGACCCTGAGATCATGACCCGAGCTGAAGGCAGAGGCTCTAACCCACTGAGCCACCCAGGCGCCCCCCACCCACCGATTTTTAAATAGGACAAACCAGCCCCCAAATCAGGTATGTAAGGAAAACACCTATTATGAAAGACAAAAAAAGCAATCTGGAAGAGACAGAGGCAATGCAGAGAAATCTACCTTCAAAGCAATCCAAAGACAGATAATGCAGCCAGGAAAAAAAACAGGATACTTCAAAAATGAATTTTAGGAAAAAAAAAATCAGTTCTTAGAAATAAAATAACAAAATGAAAACTAGTCTTTAGGATATTTTCCCAGAAAACAGAGCCAAATACAAAGAGACAAAGAGATAAATGACAGAAAGGGGAGAAAAGATTTAATGAGGGCCATTCTAGAGGGTCTTAAATCTGAATAGTAATTCCAAAAAGAGAACAAAGAAAAAGATGGGAATGGATGAAATAATTTCCCTGGCGTGTGATAAATGGATTCACAAGGAAATCAATCACTGTTTCAGAAGACTTTTAGGACAGAAAGGACACTATAAGCCACCCGAGGGATTAAGAAGCAGGTCGGCATCGAATTCCAACAGTGATACACGTATAAAGACAACACAGAGAATCCTAACGCGCTTGAGGAATGAATGGAAAAATTAACACAACTGGTGGTGCTGAAGGCCAAAATCTGACACACAGGAGGAAAATGAGCATTGCTCTTTTGTAAAAAGTTCATTCAAGGAGCTTAGACAATGAGGCCACCGAGCCCTCAGCTTGGCAGGAAGCTACTAATGTAGAAACCAAAGCAGCCTCCATTTATTTGTGACAAGCAATGATTTTGCAAAGCGGAGATTATCTTACTCTGATCTTTAGCTCCCGGATCCCACAGTGTAGGCTGTGTGCTGAGGCTCCCAATGAGTGGACACCAAGAGAGCGACCGTAATTCCAACATTAGAAATATGTATCAAAGGATACTCACATGTCCTTCACGCTATTTGGCTTTGGCTCATTAAGCAACATCCTTGATAAGATGCCTCCTTCATATGCTTCTCCATCAAAGTACTTATCTCCTCTCTAAGCCATTCTTTCAGCACTTGAAATACTTGGAGGAAAGCCAACTACTTTCTCACGTGCTGAAGAGGTGGAGAAATTAAGCAAGTCTGAAAAGGCGGGAACATTGAAACCGAAACCCCGTCATGCTTGGCAAGCTTCCATCAAGCACATCCATACTCGAAAGATATAATAAGCCCCTGGCATTTCTCTTTAAATGGGAGATGCCTTATTTTCTCTGGCAATGTTCTGCCTGGGGAAGAAAAGATGAAAGGAAAAGACAGGATGAATGTTTTCAAATACTTAGAGGGCCACCATGTGGAAAAGGGAGGTGAGTTTGTTCTAGACAGTTCCAGAAGGCAGCACAGCTTGGGGAGGGGAGGGGAGGGCATGTTTTCCCCGAGGTGAAGTAGTAACTGGCTTCCCGTCATGGAGAAACTCCCTACACCCGTGTTTGAGAGAAGAGCCTCCTGCCAGGGGGCGGGAGCCTGGTCTGGACCACCTCTAAGTCCCCCTCCTCGAAGGCCACTAAACCGGACTTTGCGGTTCTGTCAAGCATGTGTTGGGAGCTCAACTGTGCCTTCTCCAGATTTAGATGCTGAAGGCCTAACCCCCAGCACATCAGAATGTGCTTGTGTTCAGAGAAGGGATTAAGTCACAGAGACCATTATGGTGCATCAAATCCAACCTGGCAGGTATCCTTTTTTTTTTTCTTCTTTCTTTTTTAAGATTTTATGTATTCAACAGAGAGAGGGGAAGAGAGGGCACCAGCAGGGGGAGTGGCAGGCAGAGGGAGGAGCAGGGTCCCCACTGAGCAGGGAGCCTGACCGGAGGCTGGATCTAGGATCCTGGGAGGGGAAAGCAAACGCCCAACCACTTGAGCCAACCAGGCGCCACTTTTTTTTTTTTTAATGACAGGTATCCTTATAAAAGGAGACTGAGACACACAGAGGCCAGTGATACGCACATATAGGGGAATGACCGGGCACAGCCAGCAGGTGGCCATCCGCAAGCCAAGGCAAGGCCTCAGAGAAGGTACACTTGCTGACACCTTGAACTTGGACTCTGCAGCCTCCAGAATTGGGAGAAAGTAAATTTCTGTTGTATAAGCCACCTGCTCTGTGGTATTTTATTGTGGCAGCTCTAGCGAACTGCAGAGCAGGATAACTGCCCTGGGCTTGTCCATCTCAGCACTGCATGCTCAGACGTAGGAAAGTAACCAGTCCATTCCTTTAACTACACTCCCCTGGAACTAGTCACACTGCCCCGACCTGCTAACTACAAAAGCAGTTTGTAAAAATTCAAAGTGTAGAAAAGCTGCATTTAAAAAAATTATTAAAAAAAACACCACAATAATCAGCTAAGATACTGTGAAACTAATGATTTGGGGGAAAATATACCCAGAGACTACATCTTCCATAAGTTACCTAAGCATCATTATGTAACACATTGTGCTCTAGAACATACCATTGCTGGAACCGTTCAGGGGTCCTACATTAGGAGAAATTAGATTTTTTAAAGATTTTATTTATTATTTATTTATTTATTTATTTAATAGACAGAGATCGTAAGTAGGCAGAGAGGCAGGCAGTGAAGAGAGAGGAGGAAGCAGGCTCCCCGCTGAGCAGAGAGCCCGATGTGGGGCTCGATCCCAGGACCCTGGGATCATGACCTGAGCCGAAGGCAGAGGCTTGAACTCACTGA
>RCUC01156640.1:0-92024 GCA_003697995.1 Taxidea taxus jeffersonii
ATCTCTGGAAGAATGGGGCTCACCATGGGGTGAGTAGTTTTCCTTTAAGTAGTTTCCATCTGACAGCCTCAGAGTGGTCAGCATCTGCTTTAATAGTTGAGTCTGACTTAAAATGTTTCAAAGCAGACACGAGTTCTTTAAAATTGGATCCAAAAGAGGAGCTATCAAATTATTGACTTCTGTGAGAAGAAACAGAAAGAAAACAAATCTATTTGGTACAGAATAAAGGGAAATAGTCTCTCACTGGGGTTAATGCCTGTGCTTGCTTTTCCAAGACTTCCCAAAATAATGACTTGTGAAACTTTTCTCCCTTCCATTCTTGGTGAGACAAACCTCTGGCTGACACATCTTAATACGCCCAGGTTATCTGGCGGGGGATATTGTCATTTCCCCTCCAAGATCAGGAATTGCCCTTATCCTGAAGGTGCACACAGAATACTTCTGTTGGGATTTCCCGCAGAACAGAAAAGGGGATACATTTGCCAAAATAACTGTTGAAGAAAAAAACAAAACAAAACAAAACTTTGGCTTGTCTGTTTTGTCTTTTTTAGTATTATCACTGACATTGAGGCCAAATGGGAATATTGTGTTGCATGGAAGAAAAAGGTTAACAAATGTTTTAAAAACAGGTAGATAAAATCACATGAATTTAACTCATTCTTTGTAGTTCTGGTAACTGTGCTCCATTTTAGTGTTCCAGAAATGGAGAGAAGAAGCGAATCTTGCCACCAGTGTCCGGTAGAGATCAGGATAAGTCAAGGCCACATGTGTGTATTTTCCAGGTGGGATTCACACTTTTCCTTATTGTCACTGTCTTTATCCCTGTCATATGGGCATGAGGGAAAATAAAGGTCACCACTCCAGCATTATAGGGACCCAGTACTAGAGCCCCTGCTTTCCTTATTCCCCAGGTTTGTTGCAGGCTATTTCTTTTGCTCCTCCTTTCCTTCCTTCTTCCTTCCCTCCTTCTTTCCTTCCTTCCTTCCTTCCTTCCTTTCTTTCTTTCTTTCTTTCTATTTCTTTCCTTCCTTCATTCCTTCTTTCCTCCCTCCCTTCTTCCCTCCCTCCCTCCCTCCCTCCCTTCCTTCTCTCTTTCTTTCTTTCTTTCTTTCTTAAAAAATATTTATTTATTTTAGAAAGAGAGAGAGAGCAGAGGAGGTACAGAGGGAGAGAGAGTCTTAATCAGACTCCCTGCTGAGCATAGAGCCCTACACAGAGCTTGATCTTAGAACCCTGAGATCGGACCCGAGCTGAAACCAAGAGTCAGATGCTTAACTGACTGCAGCACCCAGGCGTCCCTGTGGTAGGCTATTTCTGTGGGGACTGTGTAATTGTACTGAGGGGTGGGGAAGAGAGTCATGGGGTGAGTATTATTGTTAATGTCAGGAGAACACAAGGAAACACAAGATCTCCTCCCAACCCATGAAAATACCCCCTCCAGAAAGGTCGTAGAATAAAATGTTTTATTACTGAATTAGCATTAAACCAGAATATGGTGTACATCACAGGCAATCTTTTAACGGACTGCCTTTAAATAAATAATCTCACCCATTTATGTCCCTAAGCAGATACAACCCATTACACACTTGTTCTCAACATAAAGAGTAACTAGTCCTCAGATGGACAGTACTATTTGTCACATAAAATTCATCCTACATACACTTGGTAATGGGGGTGACCATCTATTTTAGTTTATTGGCTTTATCTAGAGGTAAAATAAATTTCTCATTTTTTTAGGACAGGAGGCAATTTTGTAACTTGCGGTCAGGTGCTCACCAGTTAGGGTCCTACCCTAGTTCAGAAAACTGGGAGGTAGGCACTTACCTTCTAGATGATTGCATCCAAGAGATGGCCCCCAAGTCCTTGAAAAAGACAGTCCAGGGTTGGAAAGCTGCTTAAGAAACTTACTCTGCTTTTAAAAAGATTTATATACATTTCAAAGAGACAGAGAAAGGACTAGCAGTTCCATGTTTTCTTAAGTAAATGATCTAAGAAAAGAGGGAAGACATCTCTTTCCTTATTTCCAACAAGGAGAATTAAAGTTCTTAATTTTCATTTCTAGGGGCACCTGGGTGGCTCAGTGGGTTAAGTCTCTGCCTTTGGCTCAGGTCATGATCTCAGGGTCCTGGGATCGAGCCCCACATTGGGCTCTCTGCTCAGCAGGGAGCCTGCTTCTCTCTCTCTCTTCCTGCCTCTCTTCCTACTTGTGATCTCTCTCTCTCTCAAATAAACAAATACAATCTTTAAAAAAATTCATTTCTATCATCCTTACATTGAGGATGGGGTAGGGACAACACTTCAACAGAGATATTTCAAGGATGTTTAAAAGTTAAATTAGAATTAGAATTTTTTATACATGTAACCTATTTAACATACAATGTTTGCTCTTGCAGAAGTTTCAAAAATAAATAGCCTATAATTTACTTGTTTCCAGGGTCTAAAACTAATGACAATGGATAGTACCAGAGTAATGTAGCACCTAAATCTCATGCCATTTTTGTTGGGGCCATTCTTGGAACCAGCCATTTCTACATGACCGATAAAAATATTATACTATAAAAAGCATTTGAAAGAACACTTAAATCATTCTTCTTTTAAGCAGATAAAGCTCGCTATAATTCAAGCTCAAAACCATTAAACAGAACTCAGTTAGGGTTAGGATTAGGGTCAGTGTTAGGTAAACTTCCAAGTTTAGGTGATCCATGAAAGTGTTTAAATAACACAGAACTCAGTAAGTTCCATGCCTACTCTTGAGTTTCTATTGTGAATACTTATTCCCTCCTGGCCTTTTGAAATGAACCACCGGAAAGTCTGATTAATTATTCAGAAAGCCAGAAATGCCCTTTGCCTGTTATCTTTATGAAATGCAAATTACAGATTCAGAAAAAGTAAATGGGGACTCAAAATAAAGTATAGAACAACGTTACTGTTAATGGAAATGCGTTAAAAGTCAGGACATCCAGGAAGAATAGGGATGGTGAGGACTTTTTCTTTTAAAATTAAACTTTCTCACTGCTAAGCCCCTGATGGAACTTTTTTTCCCTTCATTTAAAGGAATAATTTCTTCATCAATAGTACTTGCATGAAAGCAGCCTTGAGCTTTCCAAAGAGAACAGAACTGTTTCAAAGCAGAGCCTGCTGCTCCAAAATACAATATTGCCTCATTAAAATGAGAATCTCCAGCTGGGCAGGGGCGGTAGCCAAGGTCAAAAAGAAGAGTGAGTGCTCATTAAGATTTTCTCACTAAATACCCACTTTCAAATCATTCTCTTAAAAATCTTATCTAAATTGGAGAACTATGATTGTCTACTCTTGAAAAGCCAAAGGTCCACCTTGTCTGGGCGTGAAGAGAATGGCAAAACAGTTTTTCTCTTCCAAAGGTGGGGTGGGTGAGGGCTTTCGGAAAACCGTAGGAGGTCTTCTGAGGTTGTGGAGGGTCTGGGTGGAAACCTAGGGAGTTTAATTAATAGGTCATAACAAAGGGTGTTGTTGGTTTTTTTTGTTTTGGTTTTCTGAATTTCAAATCTCAGTGTAGATAATTAAGAACATTTCATGGAATAGAATTCATGTATTGTTATTGTACCTTTTGTACTAGTTATATTTACATTAGCATTGTTTAGCAGTATGTAACAAAAGATATTTTTTCCGGAATTAAAGTTGCACTTTAAAATATGATTCTTATGTATTCACTTCTGTGCATATGAGGACAGACTAATTAGCCTTAACAAAACAAAATGTTTCCATGCTTATGAGCCAGAATAAGTAATAAGCAGAGCAGAAACTAAGCACTGTAAACTACCATCTGTTAATTCTACTGAACGGTGTGCAAAAACCACTCTCCTTCAAAATGCTTTGAAAATTTTCATGATTTTTTTGTCAAAAACATACAAAATCCTTAAAACTGTGTCTATTCACTCAAAGCAATAACAAAAGTTAGTGTTGAATTGAATGTTGTTTCCCAAGAACTGAAGACAAGTTCTCTCATTTTCTTCCTTGTATTTGTAAGAATAAACCAATGTTTTAAAATGTCTTTCCCACCAGAGGGTAGAACAGTGCCTGGCATGTAGTCACACCTCTGTTAACGGACCCTAACACCCGATGAAGCGAAGATTTTGTGGAACATCTTCGCCAGGTGTGCGTGCAGAGAATGTGAGCATCTCAAGGCATACAGCATGTTTCAGAATATACAGTCTGTATCAGTGTATACAGTATATATCAGAGTATATAGTATATATCAGAGTGTATGCCTTCAAAAAGTCTCTGTAATTGTGAATATCATCAATGCTATGAAGCTCACAGTATAGCCCAGAGCACCACTATGATGCCCTGCCCTGCCTTAAGGTCTTGACAAGGCTCACTCTGACTCTAACCTTTGCTCAAATGGCATCTGCTCAGAGAAGTCTTTCCTGACAATGCTATTTAAAATAAACTCCATGTGGTAACTGGATGATGGGCATTAAGGAGAGTGTGAGATGTAATGAGCACTGGGTCTTATATATAAGACTGATGAATCACAGACCTGTATGCATGAAACCAATAATACATTACATGTTAATTAAAAAAAATAAAATGTAAACCAGTTAAAAATAAAAAAAATAAAAAATAAAATAAATTCCAAACTCATCATCCCCAGACTCTCTTTCTCTCATCTGTTTTTATATTATACACACAAGTTGTTTACTTCTTAACATGTTTTTCTGACAAAAATGTAAATTTGCAGGAATATGGGGACTTTGTGTTTTTATCCCCCCTCCCCCACCCTTAGCTGCATAATAATATGTGGCAGACAGCATCTTCATGGACATGCCTTTTGCTTGAGTAAATGAATGAATGGATATAGCAAAGAAAAAAAAAAGTCAGAATTACTAGGGCAAGTCCCTGAAATTAACCTAGGTTTATATCCTATCTCTGCCACTTACTGCTATATAACCAGGGCACTGGGATAAGATTAATGCCCATCTCAAAGAGTTGATTTGGAGAGGAGGTTAATCCAGGAAATATCTTTAACACAGTGCTGTACATGATAAACATTCAGCAAATGAGAGTTGCTATGTCATAGGCAAGAACTGGGTCAAACAACCATTTCTAAATCAGTCTCTCATCGGGGTAGCTGAATCACTGAAACTGACCCATACTAATCACAATTCACTCTGTCAGAGAATCTGGTCTTTTGAGGCATGTAGGGTGATTGTTGCTAAGACCAAAGACAGCACCCTACACCTGGTCAGCCTGCACTGGTTGGAGGTCAATACCACAAACGTGCTGCACCCTTGTTCTGTGTTACTTGCAGTTTTCTGTGTGTATAATTATGTAAATTATTGATAAGAAGTTTATTACATCATTTGATGTGTAGGTTAAGGCCTTTCCAGCTGGCTTTTTGTTATATTAATGAAGGGGCATACAGCATTGCAGGAAGAAGGATCAGGTAACAGAAAGTGTTTTTTTCCTGTTTCGAGCAGGTACTCTGAAGTCTCCTTCCTTGCTAAAATAATCTACACCCTAGATAAAATATATTTTTAATGATCTGCTGGGCTTATCAGTCAGATATGTGCACAACTGCAGTATTTAACAAACAATCCCAATCCCAATGGCTGGAAAGAATTTTCTTTTCTCATGTTCATATACCCATGAATTGGTTACCCCTTGGCCAGGGAAGACTGGACTCCAGGTTCTGGGTTCTAAGATCCAAGCAGAGGCACAGGTCAACTTTACTGAACATATTACTCACCTCCCCTGGACCGGCTTCTGCTCACAGCATCTGTCCTAAGACGTGACTCTCACTCTGGGGTCCAAGCTGAAGGGACAATGGCTGCCAAGGGTGTGTACTCTTCTCATGGAGGATCACCAGAGCTCAAGAGGGCCAGTGTGACCCCACAAGCATCATCTAACCTCTACTGTATCAGAGCTACTACTATCCCATTGACCAAAGCAAGAAACATGGCCAAGCCCAAAGTCATGGAGAGTGGAAATATACCCTGCCTATTGTGAGGATGTTCTTCAGAGCAAAGAATCGGGACCCAAAATTCAATCTCCCACACTAATTCGGGAAAGGGAAAAGGAAAAGTGAGCCTAAGCTTCAGAAGAGTATGTATAGGAGAGGGTGAAGGAAGGGAGGTAATCCAGTGTTTCCCTGAGGGCCCATTCAGTGTCAACGATCCTCTTGGGAGATAAAGTTCTGGGCGCAGACAAACTACAGAGATTAAAAAAATACACTATTACAATGGGAAATAAACATGTATTTTAATCAGTTATGGATTAAGTAGTCCAAAAATTAGACAAATTGCAGATTTCATAAATGTAATTAATATTTGACTTAATGGGTATATACAGAACTATCCCCTAATGAAGAATATTCATAAAAACACTTGAAATTTAAAAAAAAGATTGACAATAAGCTAGATTACAGAAAATTTCAGAGAACTGGTATTATACACATTATATTCTCTAAAATTTTCGTAAATCAAATCAGAGGTTATAACATAAAATATACAAAAAAATATCTCACATATATAGACACTAGAACATGCACTTCTAAATATTTCCTGGTGTCCTGGAAAAAAGAGTAATGTGGACTTTAATAACTCAATGATAATAATACTACAGATCAAACTGGTAGAAAACATTAAGAGAAACACTGAGAGGCAAATGTATAGTTTAAAATCCTCATGTTAGGAAAGAAAAGTCTGACAATTAATGAGTTGAGCTTAAGTCTTTAAGCTAGATAAACAAACAAACAAAACAACAACAACAACAAAAACAAAACCAGAAGACTTAGGCCAAAGAAAAGGGAAGAAAATGGAAAATAAGAGCAAAGAACAAAGAAACCGGAGACATAGACACTATAACAAGGACAAAGGAAACCGGAAGAAGTTCTTTGAAGAAACTGAAGAAATGACCAAGCTGTGGTAGACTCATTAAGGAACAAAACAAAACAAAACAAGTCCAAATCAATAACTTCAAGTAAAAACATGTAATGTTTTTAATAAATGTTTTTAATAAAACATTCAAAAAAACATTTAATACAAAAGAACACATTTTTATATAAGGAGGAATTATAAAGATCACATCTGAGAGCTATGAACACTCACACAACTGTAGATTAAATGGAAAGGTTTCAAGGGAGATATTACTGTCCTGGGGACCCCAAAACCCCCCTCAGCGTGGACAGTTTGCTAGAAGGACTCACAGGCCTCAGCATACAGCTATATTCCTGGCTAGGATTTATTTCAGCCAAATCGGCAGGAGGAAGAGGCCTGCTGGGGGAAGTCAGGAGGCAGGCAGATGCAAGCTCCTCAGAGTTCTCTCTCAGAAGAGCCACACAGGACACGGTTCTAGGAACGAGCTGTGACAACACGGGTGGAGTGCTGCCCACCAGACCAGCTCAGGAGAGAACCTGCACCCAAGGTGTGCGGTGGTGCTTGTCACATCAGCACTCTGCCTAGCATGTAGCAAAATTCCAGACTCCCCCAAGGAGGGCAGGGGTGCGACGGAAACCACAGTTTCTACAGACAGCTTAGCCACGATGAGCCACTCCAGTTTGTGGAATGGTGGAAACCCTCCGCAAATCCATGTTTCAGATGCTAGCCAAGGATCAGTCTTGCAGGAAGCCTTTCTTTTGTTAGGAAAACAATCTTAGGCCCGCTGTGGTCAATTTTCCACATAATTACATACCAAAACCAACTCAAAAAAGAAACAGAAAGCCCAAATGGCTATGTTGCCATTAAAAAGGAGAAGGGCGTTGAGGGAAATTGGAAGGGGAGTTGAACCATGAGAGACTGTGGACTCTGAAAAACATTCTGAGGGTTTTGAAGGGGCGGGGGGTGGGAGGTTGGGGGAGCATGGTGGTGGGTATTATGGAGGGCACGGATTGCATGGAGCACTGGGTGTGCTGCATAAACAATGAATTCTGTTATACTGAAAAGAAATTAAATAAATTTAAAAAATTAAAAAAAAGAAACAATTATCCACATACCGAAAAAAAAATCTTATTCTTCATAATCATAGTCCAAATTTTGCCTTCACTTTCCTCCACCCAAGTCTTCCAAAATCATACCTTGAGGATCTTATATTATGTGTGTCAATTTTAATGAGTTTTGAAATAACATCAGACCTTATATGATGTCATAAATGAAATCCTTGGGCCTTCTGTATTCTACTCTCCCAGACTATAACCTTGTATGTGTGTCATGAGAATAAACCTTCATCAAGAGGAGGCACACAAAAAAACAAGCAAACAAACAAACAAAAAAGCAAAACACAACTAGATCAGTGGTTCAAGTATTTCCATAAGTAAAATAATTCCAGACAGAGATAGTTTAATGGTGAGTCCCAGCAAAATTCCAAAGAATAGATCATTCAGATAGCATGCAAACTCTTCCAAAAATTTAAATAACAGATTGCACTCCCCGGATCAGCTCATATACTGGGCAATAAACTCGATACTAGGCAAGAATAGTATGAGAAAAAAAAATACAGGTCAATCTCATTTTTTAATAAAGATATAAACATTCACTACAAAACTTATCAAAATAAGTCCTAGAATCTATTACCCAAAAAAAAAAAAAAAAAGAACTAAACTGATTTTTTTTAACTTGGGATGCAAATTTATAACTAGAAATACCTATAAATGTCATTTCCACATGAACTGATTTAAAGGAAAAAAAAAACAAGATTATTTCAACAGAGTGAAAAATAGCAATTGATACCTGTTCATGACTTGCTAAGATCTATAATTTCAGAAGTCCGGGATTGATTGGAATCTACTTACCTGATAAAATCCATTAAGCATTTATGGAAAACATCATTCTTGATGGTATAACATTAGAAACATTTCAAATCAGAAATAAGATATGCATACCTACCATTACCATTTACACCCATTGTTACTAGAGCTACACACAATGCTGTAACATTACAAGCAAATTAGAGAAATGTAATGTATATGAATATTGGTAAGCAAGAAATATATCTCATATTTACATACAATATTTTTCTATGGGTTAAGCCTAAATAATCTAGAGTTGAAGTTTTAGAAATGATGAGCAAGTTTGCTACACATACAAGATTAATTTAGGAAAGTCAATCATACTTATATATACCCATAATTATGGTTTAGAAAACATGAATTTTCAAAAGACATAATTTTAAAAGATTTATTTATTTATTTAAGAGTGAGATAGAGTGAGCCCATGAGCAGGAGGAGGGGAAGAGGGAGAGAGAGAGAGAAAGAAGCGTATTCCCTGGTAAGTGTGGAGCTTGCATGAGGGCTTGATCTCACACCCTGAGAGTAGGACCTGAGGTGAAATCAAGAGCTGGACACTTAACTGACTTAGCCACCCAAGTACCCCTCAAAAGACACAACAATTAAAAAAGGGGGGGGAGGAGATTTTAAATCTAAAAATAACTTAATGAAACATGTGAAAAACCCATATGAAGAAAATAGAAGATTTTACTGGGAGACACTAAACCCCTATATAAATGGAGAGTTATAACCTGTTGAAGGACAGAAATCTACAAGGTGATAAAGATTCCATTCCTCCAAAATTGATTCATTAATTCAATATAATAACAATCAAAATCGCAAAAGTGTTTCTTGAGACACGTGACAAGAGAATTCAAGATACAATTATATTGAATTCAAAGACCCAAGAATAAATAGCCAAGGTACTCTTTAAAAAACAAAAATAAGATTTTCCCACCATAATATTAAAAAGATGCTTACATATGGGCATATTGCCATCTCGGAATACATACGGCAGTACAAATTAACTAAATAACTATTACAGTCAACAGGATAGAAGAATATTGAGGAGAGGAAGATGAACTTGCAGGGAAACCTGTGTGAGGAGTCCTTGCTTGGAAAGCGTCCGTGCCTGCTGCAGGAAGATGGAGCCCAAATAGGGTGAGAAGAGTGTCCTTGACAAGCTTCATTCAGTGTATCAAAGCTCTAGGTGGGTAGAGCTGTCCACTCAAGGAAGGGTCAAGCTAATGAGAAGTGTCAAGGGTTGAGCAGACAGGAATAGTCTAAGGGCACGATGACATGGCATGGGATGCCAGGACCCAAGGGGGAAGTGGGCATAGATGGGGTTGGGATGTCAAAACCTGAACATCATGAAGGATAGTCTATATGCCTAGCTCTGTTCATTATAATCATCTTGGAATAGTGACAGCCCAAGAGTAGATCCTGGTTTAGAATATCATTCTCTGCTAAAAGAAACTGGGGTTCCCTAGAGAAATGGCTATCCACACGACCTTGATCAAGATACTTAAGCTTTCTGAGCTGAAGATCCCTTATCTGGAGAACAAAAGTAATAACTAATCACAGAACTGCTGTAAAGATTCAGTAGATGATGTGTTGTGATGAGCACTGTGTGTTGTATGCAACTAATGAATCATTGAACACTACATCAAAAACTGTTGTATCACTATATGTCAGCTAATGGAACATAATAAAAATAAAAAAGATTCAGTAGATAATATACAGTGTCAATGTCCTTTAGCCAAAGCCCACCAGAAATACACTTCTATGTTAATAGTTTGAATTTATTACTCCAGGTAATGAAGCAGAAAGCACATCACAGAGAGGTATGGGAATCTCCAGTAAGAGAGTGTAAGAAGGAACTTACTAGGGGATCGGAGCTTTGGTTGGGACGTTTGGTGGAACATCTAGTGAAGTGGAGTTTGCCCTAGATTGGATGGTGTCACAAAGCTGATGGTGATTCTATAACTGGGTATCTCAACAAATCCTACCTATAGGGAGGACACACTGGTGGGAAGAAAAGCTACAAGTGGCAGAGTCCTTGGCACCCTTTAGTAAGTAAAAGCAGTGTTTGGTGACTCGTTTCTCACAGTGACCTTGTTGATACTCTCTGTGGTCATCCATGTCTAAGGCAAGAACACATAGTCAAGACTTGGGCATCAGACTAGCTTGTAACAACACTGAGGTCTAATTATGAACTTCACATCGGTTCCTGACATCAGGGGCTGTTTTGGTTAGTTTCAGTATAAACATTTGGCATAGTGTTTTAGTTCCCTTGATCAGGAGCACTGATGAATTGCATAGACCAGGCACACTTCTGCAGCTGCTCCCCCTTCCGGAATCTGACCTGGGTCTTTTCTTCTCTGGCTTTGCCACCGATCATACTAATGAGATCGCACTGTTGCAATGCTAAAGACAGATTGGTCAGACAAAAATTCATCTACTTTAACATTGTCTTGCTCTGAAAAATTCTTTAAAAATATTTCCAGTCCTGAGAAAACCCATCAAATCCTCTGGCCATGAAAGTCTATGGGATGTCGAAGACAGTATTTGGATAATGCTGACATTAAATAAATATGGCTAAAAACCTGGAATCGATTTAGCATTCGCATATATTTGCAATTGGACTTTTATAAGCATTTGTGTGAAAGTTCCTATTTGAGTGGGCACTTTACCATATGAGCCGTAAATGTTTTAAGCTCATTTACATCATTTGTTTTTAGGGTTCGGAGGTAATAAGCTACTTTGGTGTGTATGTTCACATGCTCCAGAGCCTGCGGCTTTAACCATCATGCATTGCTGCCCCTCACAGCAGCTGTGGTTTTTAAGTCTTCTGACTCCGGACCATAGGACTTTTCCTGTGTATCATGAACACGTGTGTATCATGTGTATCATATTGTGTGTATCAGGAACACAATGGGGCCAATAAACCATATCAAGCAATGCATATTCTTCTAGATACTAAAAAAAAAATTCTTGTATCTCTAGTGACATCCCCCTTTTTGATTATGCTTATTGCTCCTCTTTTTCTTCAAGGTCTTCATCAATCATTTCAAAGAACACAGATTTGGGTTGTATCGATTAACTGCAAATTTTTTTTCTACTCTTATTGCCTATTTTCCCTCATTATTTCCTTCCTTCTACTTGCTGTATTCCATTATTCTTTTATCAAGTTCTATCTCTTCATTCTCAGGATTTTGAACTTGACTTCTTGCGCTCAAGCCTACAGGAGTGACATAGAGTACTGAGGGACCCCATTCTCCCATGCCAGTCCGGCTCTGTGCTGCCACTCCACGGAAACTGCTCCTCAGCCCCTGTGACCCGCAGATTGTTAATCCCACAGATACCCTCCCTGTGTGCCTCTTACTCTACCTGTCAACGGTGATGGACCCGTTGCCACCTACATTCCCCTTGAAACACTACGTTGCTTTCCAATGCGTCATGTTCTTCAACCTACCTGCCCATCTGAGCTCACTTGCAACCCCCTCCTTCCGCAAACCTCCTCACCAAAAATCTCTCAGATTTGGTCCCCAGACATGTCGTTTAACACCTTTTTCAATATACAACAAGAGTATAAAATTATGTAATAACTGGTAATAATCATGTAATAATAATCATTATTTTGATTCATTCATCAGTGTTTAAAATAACAAAAAGGAAGAAGTTTCGATTTAAAGTCTTTATTCAAATTCAGAAAAATATTTCTTCTTTTTTAGATGAACATTTCAAGGGGTGAATGAAAATTTGTACTTTCCAAACAAAAATTTACAACTGGTAGTTCATACTGTCTTCAAACTGAGACAAACATGTTGTCACATAGAAAGACAGAAGCCTTGCTGTCTGCTTTCTTTGTCCATGGCTGCTGTGCTCCCAACACATGCACCATTCAGTCAGGGACGTGCATGCCTCTCAAGACCGGTGAACCTCACACCATGGCCACCTGCAAAATCTTCCAATACGATGCTTTGAGATGGCCACGGGAAGGTATAAAAATATAAGTGCTCGGCTATCATTTAATATTGTTTCCTTGGGCATTTTCAACTTCAAATGAGTGCTGACTTTGCCTTCAGTTCCTTCCCCTCCTGCTATACATAAATCTCTTACTCTGAAAGTCCTGGTGGAAGGGACTAGAGGTAACTTCCGGGGTTAGGGGAGGGCCAGTGCGGGGGCAGGGGGGGGAGTAAAACCTGCAACAGCTCTTAAGCAGAAAAAGAAATCCCATTTTCACATCTCTGCAGGAAGCTCCTTAGAGTCCTCAGAGGTCAGTGTCTGGCCAGAGGTCAGTCCTGTGTCAATTTTCACACATGTTGCTACAGACGTGCCACAAATTCAAGGATGTAATGCCTTATGTCCCTCATCTTAAAACATACAGAGCCAGTTTTCAAAAGTATAAACTCACCCCAAATGAGACGTCAACACACAGATAAAACTCGATGCAGTATTTCCTTGTTTCTGTTAAACTGCGAAGAGGAGTGGTTGCTGTATTCCTGTGACGCTGATTTTGGCCCAGCCAGGAGATGTGAGCCGCAGGCGTTGGGTGTGGTAATGGGGGTGGGGGGAGGTGATGCAGGAAGACTGGGGAACAGGTGTCGGTGGTGATGAGCACCGTGGGGGAAACTGCAGCAGGGAAAGGGACAGGCAGGCATGCGGCGGCGTGGGGAGCTCACTCACACACAACTGTGTGCCAGCTGAGGCTGGGCATGTGGTGTGGACAATGAACTCCCAAGCTCAGTGGCTTAGCAGGACAGAAGTTTCTTTCTTATTCACATTATCTGTCCACCACAGGTCAGCCGTGGTGGGACAGTGGCACCTCTGCTCCACAGAGGCATTCAGGGACACAGATAATGGAGGCCATATGCTCTGGGATGGGATAACTCCATGGTCTCTCCACAGCTGGTGGTGAGGGACAGCAACTGGAGGGTCACGTGGCCCTTAAGGGTTCATGTCCAACTGGCCAGGCTAGTGTCGAGGTCCCTTCTACCACAAGAGGCCTGAGGACCTGAGGTGCACGGGTGTTCCATGAGCCATCAACATCTCCATCGCTGGTGTTCATGGGAATCTTCTCTGTCACAGTGACACTGGCCGGAAATTTAATGAGGAAAGAAGCCATATGGATACTTGGAGATGACATTTATGATTCTAACAAAATATGTTCCTGCCTGCTATTTGTGTCTAGCAAGAAGCTACATCAATTTTTTTTCTTACCATCCCTCCCACCAAAAGATTGTTTTTTTTTTTTTTTTTGTCTCGTTTTGTGTGGGGTTCTTTCCTTTATTCGTTAAGTAGGCTCCATGCCCAGCATGGAATCCAATGTGGTGCTTGAACTCCACATTTTTAATTAGATATTCTGGTAGGAATAACTAATTATCTCCAAAATCTGTCCCTTCCTCCTTCTGTCTTCCAACCTCCTGGTTCAAGGAGTAACTAACATCTTTTCTTGGTTAACAGCCCTACAGATCATGTAACCTCACTGCTCCTACTTGACACCCTTCAGTAACATGTTGGCATCAGAATGAGAATTTAGAATTCACCCCTTAGAATTAGAATAAAATAATTCAAAAGGCTGATGAGAGCACATTGCTAATTGACACTAACCCACATCCCCAGCCTCCTCATTCACTGCTTTTTTTTTTTTCCCCACATGGACTCTACCCCTTTCTTATTTCCTATTTAAAAACTTAGCATCAAAAGATAATGCACAACACTCTGAACATGACTTCAAGGATTTCTGGAAAAAAGTTAATAAGTAGAGTGAAACATGAAAAGAAGAGTTCATTTAAAAAATTAATGTTTACAGAATAGCTCTTTGAAATAAATCCTATAAACATTTTACAAACGTTATTATTTCTTATACTTATTGGTATGTTAGATACTATGTAAATTGTTTCCATTTCTTTTTTCTAAGATTCTATTTGTTTATTTGACAGACAGAGATCACAAGTAGGCAGATAGGCAGGCAGAGAGAGAGGGGGAAGCAGGCTCCTAGCTGAGCAGAGAGTCCGATGCAGGGCTTGATCCCAGGACCCTGAGATCATGAAGGCAGAGGCTTTAACCCACTGAGCCACCCAGGCGCCCCAATGTTTTCCATTTCAAGAAGAAATGAAGTGAGGGTATTTTGAATACCAGTTGGCTTGGAGACCACTCATAAGCCTGAGTCTTTAAGGAGCAGGAACTCCCAGTAACCTGTTCCCACAGGCAGCAAGGCCAATGGAATGGGACTAAACCCCAAATTTCTGTTTCCCCTTCTTACATAACCAGCACTCAGACACTTCATTTTTTGATGCATTTGTTTCTTTGCTGGGATACACACACAAGACTTATTCCAGCAAAGGGTGCTTTAAGTAATCAATATGAGAAAATCTACTTATAGCCAAGCATATGCACATTGTTTCATACCTGCCCTAAAATAGTATGAAGTGTGAAATTTGACAACGTCAGTTTCATCAACCAAAATCAATATTAAAAGTGACTATTAAAAAAATCACAATGAGGGCGCCTGGGTGGCTCAGTGGGTTGAGCCTCCGCCTTCGGCTCAGGTCATGATCTCAGTGTCCTGGGATCGAGCCCCACATCGGGCTCTCTGCTCAGCGGGGAGCCTGCTTCCTCCTCTCTCTGCCTGCCTCTGCCTACTTGTGATCTCTGTCTGTCAAATAAATAAATAAAATCTTTTAAAAAATCACAACAAAATTTCAAAATATACTTTACATGTCTAGCCTCATAGAACATGAAGTTAATTAGCACTTTAAAATATTATCAGAGGGTAGCTGTGTGGCTCAGTCAGTTAAGCATCTGACTTCCACTTAGGTCATGATCCCAGGGTTTTGGGATCGAGCCCAGCACTGAGCTCTCGGCTGTGCTGAGAGCTTCTCTCTCTCCCTTTGCCTGCTGCTCCCCTTGCTTGTGCTCTGTCTCTCTGTGTCAAATAAATACATAAACCTTTAAAATAAATAAAGTATTACCAGAAACATAGCTTTGATAATAATTGTTTGAAAAAGTTATATTAAAATACAATCTGCTATGCTGCACATGTGCATTTAAATGCTGTAATCCAAAAATTCAATATATTGTGAAGGAGACTCCTCCTAAGAATTCTAAATTATTTTTAAATTAGTAAAATAATTTTGGTAGTGTAAGCTCACAAGCGTTAAGTACTACCCAGGCAATGCCGGTAACTATGGTATATCAGGAAGCCCTTACACATCTCGATATGGGTATGGATCCCCTGTGAACTGGTGAAGTCCTCCAGGATGTACACACAGCCCCAGGCAGGTGCTAAGAGTACTGAGAGCTGTCTCTTAGCTCCAGCTCCAGGGCCTTATAAACAATGGGGCAGTTGGGATGGGGCGGTGGGGGTCGTGGGGGGCGGTGGGGGGTGGGGCTGGCGCAGAGGCTCAAGCAAGGACTTGGCAGATAGAGACCACGCCATGTCAGATCACGGTTTCTCTCTTGTCATTCAGGGCTGCCCAACCCTGTCTGCAGACAAGTACATGTAAGACAAAGTCTTAGCTTCAGAAAAATGGGGTTTCAGAGTTTTGAGCCAAAAAGCCCTCTTTTCTTCCTTTAGTTTTTGGTTTTCTGACCTCAGGTCCTGAAGATTAGGCCCCAGTCCCTTTGCTTTAAGAAATCAGCATTTTCTGCGGCCCCAGCTTCCCAGCTTGGACTCCCCATCATTTAAATCTTTGGCTATGTATCATCTCTAGAGAAGAAAAGAAAGGAATATTTGGGGATGCAAGGATTTTTACAACAATCTCTTTCCAAATCCTCCTTAATTCACTAAACTCTCTCTCTTGCTGACTCTAAGCTCACCACTTGAGTTCTTTCTAGACCTTCTTTGGAAAATGCAGCATTTCCTATCTGCTCTCTCCATTTCTCCTCCCCCATGCCCTTAGGCCTGCAGAGAAGGTTCTCAAAAGCAAATCTGACCAAGTCCTGCCCATACTTAAAGTCTTTCACAAACTTCCCACTTACTGGCCCTGGGATGAAACCTCATTTCTTTAATAGGAGCCCTAGGACTTCAGGCCTGGATAGTATTAACCTGTCAGGTCCTCTCTGGCTCCCATCCCTTCTCTCAACCCTCAAGGCACACTGGGGACTTATTCATCTTCAAGGCATCAAGCTTTTTAATACCTTTAATGCTTTTTCACTCTTGCCCCTTGGCTTGGAATATTTCCCGGCTTTAGCTCTCTGCTTGCTGCAGGCATGGAAAAGCCATCCCTCATTACCTTTGCACACAGCACAGGCTCTGGCGCAGGGGAACGGGAGGCCGTGCTGCTCAGCAATGTTGCACAAACCAAAAGCAGACTGCACAGATGTAAGTACTGGCTTGGCCACTTAAGAGCCCTGAGACCTTGGGCACAACAGTCTCAATGCCTCAGTTTCTTCATCTGTAAATGGGAGTAGTAATCCTAGTCACTAGTGCTAAGATTGAATGAGTTATGTTTAATACAGTATATGTGCTATGTAAATGCTGTCATTACTCTTAATACACACATTGGGACTTACTATGTCCCTCTTCCCCCACTCTTTTTTTTTTTTTTAAGAGAATCAGAGCGAGTGTAAGTTTTGGGAGGCAGACCAGAGGGAAAGGAAGAGAATCTCAAGCAGACTCCGTGCTGAGCGTGGAGCCCAACATGGGGCTCGATCTCATGACCCTGAGATCATAACCTGAGCGGAAATCAGGAGTCAGATGCTTCACTGAGCCACCCAAGTGCCCCGATATGTGGCCGTTTTCTTAGTGGTTTTACATGTTTTCACCCATGTAACTGACAAGACAGGGTGAAGTGGCCCCTACTGGGTGCTCCAGCAGCCCCTTAAAAATTCCTATTGTGTTTTTGAGAACTTCCTCTCCGGGAGCAGGGCACATATCACGCGTACAACATCCTAAGTGTCCAGCATTTTGTACGCAATGAAGACATGGATTTGATTTTAACCGGGCACCCCTTAGCAAAGTGCTCTTGTTGGGTCCGTAATCAAAGGAGCGAGACTGATACAAAGTGGAAGTCAAGCAAAGCTTTATTTCGCGCCAAGCATGGAGAATCAAACGGACCGGTCAGGGCCGTCTCTCACAGAGAGGGCAAACCCCCCTCCTGCCCCCCAGCCTCACAGACTAACTCTTATAGAGCAAAGGCCATGTGGTTGGGCCTGGCCACACACAGGTGGCCAATGAGATTGCAACACACAGAGGAAGCTGCACAGTCATGCTAAGTCACACACGGGTGGCCGGTTGGACTACAATTCACCCCATAGTAGACATTTGAACTAGCCCATCACCTTGGTCAGGACTGGCACCCAAAAGGCGGTGCCCACACTCCTTGGTAGCTAGGGAGACAGTATGCGCGCCCCACCGATTGGGTGTCTCCACCTGGCCCGACTCATCCCTGCATCCTGGCTCTGTTGTCTCCACCTGACCTGACCCACCCTGTACTTGGGCTCTGTTAGCAGGGGCTGGTCGACCATATTTTACTACATAACAACACAATGGCTGTTTAATCCGAGACATGGAATCGCTCTGGCTAAGTAGGCCCTTACACTCTGAAAAGCTTTTTGTATGAGTCACCTTCTCCCCAAACCCTCTGACGTTTACCCTCCTCCACTAAAACTGGCCTTCCCAAGGTCACCAGAGCCTTCGAGTTGCCGAATCCATTGTCTTGGAAGCATTCAACCCAGCTGGCCACTGTCCTCCTGGCCTCCATGCTGTAGGAGTTTTTTTTTTGTTGTTGTTGTTGTTGTTTTTAAGATTTTATCTATTTATTTGACAGACAGAGATCACAAGTAGGCAGAGAAGGGGCGGAGAGAGAGGGGGAAGCAGGCTCCCCGCCGAGGAGAGAGCCCGATGCGGGGCTCCATCCCAGGACCCTGGGATCATGACCTGAGCCAAAGGCAGAGGCTCCACCCACTGAGCTACCCAGGCGCCCCTGCTGTAGGAGTTTTGATGGGCTGAATTTTGAAGTACTCTGGGTGATTTAGTGGCTCGCAGATCACTTTGTGGTATATAAGCTTCTGCTAGCTGTTGTAGCCGGAAATGTCTGAAACAGTCCAACGAGCAAGTCTAAAGACAAACATCTCAACGAAGAACAGGAAACTGCTGGAGGTCCTACGGGCCTGTGGGCAGTAACTTCTGCAGAGGCTTGACTGGCGGACAGCGTAGCAGGCCTACCGAACACCACAGTAGCCCACGCGCAGGTTTACTAGTGCTCTCTCTGCCCTTCAGGGTATTTTCCTGCTAGCTCCTTTGGTAATGAACTTATCCATTCATAAGCAATCTTAGGTCCCACTCCAGTGATCTCTCCTGGGCCAAAGAGCTTGTTAATAATTACTTTGCATGATTTGCAAAATTAAGCACGGATTCAAAGTCACAAAACAGAGAGAGAGAGACAGAGAGAGAGAGAGAGCATGAGGCAAATTCCCTGCACAAATTATACCACTTGTCCTCAAACCCAAATCCTTACCAAAATAATGCAAGGGGCTTGGGTCCCTCAGTAAAGGTACTTACTGAATCAGACTCTAGGAAGTTAGGGTTTAGACATGTGAAGGGTCCTGTGAAGATTTTGGTGAGGTGCCCTGGTTGAGAAGTCCTCAGATGAAGGCCTTTGTATGAGCACATTTCCAGATTTCACCCTGAGCTAGGTGAGGTGTTCCAAAGACAGGAGAAACAAAAAGACATAAACACAAGGCCACAAGGGACTATTCCTTACAGAAAGTTTTTAAAAAACTGTCATAGCATGTCAGGAGACTTTGTGTGCTAGAAGCTACATAAAAATGAACAAAAATTTTAAAGCTTTTAAAAAAGATGACTACACAAAAACAGACTTGCAAGACATCATGTCCCTCAAATCTTTAAGACTGCAGCAAGATCCACACAAAAATGCAAATAAAAATTGTTTCAATTAAAAAAAAACAAAACAAAACACTAGATCCTTTCTCTGAGATGCTTCTGGCCCCTCAAAGATTATATAGTGCATCCATGTGTTAAATAGGAAAATGTCCCTTAGCTCACAAGAGCAGACAGGTAAGACATACTCTGGCATAAAAATTCTACAAAGGGTGTATCCGTCCCTGCTCTGCTGGAGATACACTGAATGGGCCTTCGGACTGGAGTTATGGCATTGACCCTGAATGTACTTAAAATATAGAGAGAACATTTACCATTAAACAGGGTTAATAGAGGAATTAATCCCTAATGCAGAAATAGAGCTACTCAAAGTCAGAATCCAGAGTCAGACTCTGGGTTTGAATCCCAGAAAGTGCCATTTATGAGACGTCTGACTGAGCAAGCTCCCAAACTGGCCCGGTTTCCGATGCGTCATCTTCAAAGTGGGTGGACTAGGATCTATCTGATGAATGCATTTGGGCCGTAACTGAAACACGGTACTCACAAAATGGGCTTTTGTTGTTGCTCTTTTCGAGAAAGAGAAAAACAACAACAATTCAATTACAATGTGCAGGTTTTTGAGGGATCTTCCACTCTAATGCGCAGGAAGTAATCCTAACACACAGGAGGACTCGCCCATACTCCTCCCGGGCGAGCCTATCACCGCTGAAAGCCCTTTCGGGGACGCTCTGATAATTCTGCTTTTCCACAGATTACCAAGAGCAAAATAAAACTCACAGAACCGCGTACTCGTCACAGTGTCTGTTTCTAGGGGAACTGTCCGGAAAGCGCGTTAGCGAGGACTTCAGCTGAAACTCAGAACGTAGTCCGGGCTTCGGGGCTGAGTCACAACTGAGTTTATGCTCCTCTGGGCAAGTCCCCCCGACCGACAGCAAGTTAAGCCGTAAAGGGCGTAATTCGAGAAATAATCATGTCAGCACGTTACAGACGAAAACCCACCAAATCCACGCAATCCAGTTGTTTCCGGGCCCCCGCGCAGCGCCTGGGGAGCAGCCCCGCGGCCACTTGCTAGCGAACGGCCACTTCCCCGCGTAACACAGAGCGCGGGACGCACCGACGACCGCCACTGCGAAATTCCCGCAGTGGACACTACACTGCCAAGGCCTTGGATCACTTCCCGCGCGCTCCGAGGAGGGGCAGCCCCTCCGGCCCACCCCCACCTTACGAAGGTCTGGGACCCCCGTTTCTCAGAGGCGGGTCCGCGGCACCCGCCTGGCAGCCGCAGGCGGAGAAGCGGGGGAGCAGCACCCCCTTTCCGACGCCCCCTTGGGTCCCCTCGCCCCCCAGTCTAGGGAAGTGTTCGGGACACAGACGCCCACGGAGGCCCCCACAGGGACCTGCTGGGCCAACGCCGCCGCGGGGCCCGACCCGCTCCCCGGGGGGCGACGGAAGTCCCAGGACCCAGCCTCCCGCCCAACCCGCACCGCACCCGCGCTGCTGGGGGAGGGACGCGGGGCGGCGCGGAGGCTGGTGCCCTCGCCCACCCTGGGCCGCAGCTGAGCCGACCGCCCGCCCGGAGAACTGCGACGACGAGCGTCCCCCTAGGGACGCTCTGCCGAGACCCGCCCGGGCAAGCGTGGGGACCAAAGGACCCCGCTCTCGCGCCTGCGCACTCTCCCGGGACGCCCGCTGGGCGCCTAGGACCAATAAGAACCCGGACCCGTTATCCCCCGGGGAGCTGGAGCCAATCACAGCGCGCTCCGCGTGTGGGCGGTGCCTGGGCGGCCGCGGCGCGCGCAGAGTTCCCGGAAAGGCGACTGTCCGACTTCCGGGGCTCGGGGGCTGACTGCGGCCTCCGGTGCGGCGACGCCTCCGCTGGCCCCGGGGCGCGAGCTCAGGGGCCCTTGGGTGCCGGGCTGTGCGGTGGCAGGTGCCCCCCGCCGCGTGGAACTCCCGCCTTTCCCTCCTCGGCCCCGGGCCGGGAGCTTCGGCGGGAAGGGCTGCCGCCGCTCCCCCCCGCGCGGTCCCTCTTTCCCGTCTCTCCTCCTGTTCGCTGAGTCCCACCTTCTTCTTGGGAGCGGCTGATTCCTCGAGCGCCACCCCTGCCTCGACCTACCCGAAATTGGACGCCGCTGCCCATGGGGTGGCCAGACCTCTCCCCCTCGAGCTCCGGTTGTGCGGTGACCGTGACATCCTGGGGGTGCAGGGGTGGCAGTCCGTGGGCCGCCGCGACCTGTGCGTGGCGCCTGGGCAGTGTTCAGAGGTACCACTTTTGGGTACCGGTCGTCTTCTAGGTTTTGGGATGTCGGTCTCGACGCCCCTGGTGCCCTGGCCTGGTGCTCAGAATTTAGCGCCGACTCTGCCAGCGTTTTAGATACTGACCCTGACGTCCTAAACACGGATGATTTTGTTGGGTGAGGCGTGTTCTCCAATTAGAGTCTTTTCCAGTATTCACCCGTACTGTACTCTCTTCTTCCGCAGGTACTGCTCAAGGGAGAATGAGGACAGCATGATCTTGATGACGCCGTGGAGGAATCCTTGCAGTTTATCTGGCGCTGCCACGTGCCGACCGCTTTCGGCTCCGGAAAGTCAACTTAGAACCACGTTCGCAGAAAACAGCTCTGCCCGGGTTCTTTTCTCTACACCCTGCGGCTTTCGGGCTCCGATTTTTCACAGCTGCTGTTGAAAGGTCGAGGGCAGAAAATGCAATTGAGCTCATGTAGGTGGTGTGCTGCTGTTGTGCAAGTACACTACTGGGATAGAGCGGACCGGAGGATGAGCACGTACATGGGTTCGTGTTTTACAGTAGACTTAAAAAAATCGTTTTGTCAGAGGAACTGCCTGATATTCTGCAGCTGAAGTTTTGCTCCAAATTTTGGAAATGGCAGAAAAAGGCATTCTAGAGAATGACATCCTTCGTGCTTATAATCTCATTTTGAATCCTAAAAACTTGAATACTGCTTTGGTGACTGCTTTGTAAGCCCTGACTCTGTTGCTTGTGGATCCCTAAAGTGAGTTTTCAGTGAGCCTGATGCGAGAATGCTGAAACTGACTTAATTCATGGAGAAAGCATGATTCAACTCCCAAAGTCTAGTAGTGCAGCACTGGGAATGCAAGAATGGAAAAAATGGGAAGAGTTTATCACAAAGGGTATTATGTCATTTTATAGACCTTTCTGGGCTAAAAAAGTAGATATGCAGTCCACTTTTTAAAATAAGATGAGCAACATCTCTTGGTTGATAGTTTCTGAGTCGGACATTTAACAGGCCAAAGTGAGTGTGCTGGTGCTTCTTAATCAGACACTACTTCTGATTATAAACATATATAAAGGTGCTATAAAACGCATCCCTTATGTTTTCTAATGAAGAGCTAGATAAAGTTTCTGAGATGTTCAGATACTTGGGCACAATCATCATTTGCTTAAAGAAGTCTTAGAGCAACCTGTTGCTCTACTTTGTGTCTATCAGTAGAAAATGGAGTCCCTCAAAGCCCATTTTGGATGCAACAGCAAAAAGTTGTTTATCGTACTTGCCACACAAAAACTTTCAGCCAGCCAGGTTTCTGAGTGAATCAGTACAGTTAGAAATAATTTAACTTGCTACTTGCTTAAATTACTTGGTACCGAGACCCATCCTTTTTCAGAAAACTAGAAAATACCCTATTCCCTCATTTTGATTGTTTTCTGCCCAGAATACTATTGAGATTCCTGAACTCATGTTTGCTGATCAAATGTCATCTATTTGACTTTATGGTAAACATATTATTTTCTTCATTAGTTTTAAGGTCAGCTGGTTTTAACTTCAAAGAGCAGAGAAACATTTGGAATTTTGAATTTCCAAGAGCAGTGTTTTGCCTCTTTTCCCTAATGATCTGAAGAAGAGGTCACAAAGAGGTGGAGAACTTGGATGATAAGACAGTGGTTAAGAAAGCTAAACCTTTTGATGGAAAAGGGAAGCTGACAGTTTCTGGAAGCGTAGGCTCTTTCCTGACCTGGCTGAAGGGTTGCAGTATTCTTTTAGGGATGACGGTTTGATAGTAACTATAATACCAGATGTTAGAATCTCTGATGAGAGCGACAATGTTGCTCTGTTGTCTTTGAGAGGATTCCTTTATTTTTTCATATCAATTCAAGAACACCTTTGTATGTCTATGGCTGGATCTCAGTTAAAGGGAGTGTATGGTGAGAAATAAAAATAGACCATAATAATTTGAGATTTTATATAAATATACATTTATTGGGGCACTTCAGTGGCTCAGTGGGTTAAGCAGCTGCCTTCGGCTCAGGTCATGATCCCAGCGTCCTGGGATCGAGTCCCACATCGGGCTCCTTGCTCGGCAGGGAGCCTGCTTCTCCCTCTGCCTCTGCCTGCCACTCTGTCTGCCTGTGCTTGCTCTCTCTCTCTCTAACAAATAAATAAATAAGATCTTTAAAAAAAAAAACCTTTAAAATAAATAAATATAAATTCATTAAAATATGTAAATTAACAACCATTGAAATGTGCAGAAAATTATTTTAACTAGTATCAAAATAATTTTTCTATTAACTTTGAAATTGGGGGGATAAAAATTACAAAGATGTAAAAAGGAACTTAGTTCAAGTGAGCTGTTCTTAGTGGGATGGACTCAAGGGAAGCTTCTGATTTTTAAGTAAAAAAAAAAAGGGAGTTATTTGCAATTAGTCAGATATAGATACTTTATTGTGTAATGCTGGTCAGGTTGAAGGATGGGAGGAGAAGGCAAGGAAGGCAAGAGTAGGAGTTTGTGGGTATGAAAACCTGTGGAGTTAGGAAAATGGAGGTCTAGGCCCTCTGCCATCAAATAGTTCTATTGAGAAAGAACAAGAAGGAGGGGGGATGTGTTATTAATTATGCACTTACCTGCTATTTATATGAGACTCTATCAAGAACTTTGATTACATGCCAACCATGTGACTGAGGACAAGTTAATTTCCCTCTCAAGCCTCTCCTTTCCTTGGAGATGGTGGTTTGGTTGTGCCAGAATTAAATGATTTAATATAGATAAAATACTTAGAAAAAAGTATCTGGCTCAAAGAAAGTAAGTACAGTATAAATATTAGTTATAATTTTTATGTCTTATTTTCTGTTGTGTCATAATTGTACTTCACCTTGTCTTTTGGGTTTGATTTTTGATCACTAAAACCTGGGGCAAGGGAAGTTATATTAGTTGATCTGTAAGATCATTTATAAAATTTTTGTAGTTCTTTATTTAAATAGCAGGGCAGGGAGAATAAAAGACACTAGGTGGGAAACAGAAGAGATTCTGATATGTTTAGGTATCCAGTTAACTGTGCTCCTTACTTGGGGCTAGGCCCCAAAGGATTTTAACTTCCTTTTGAAGTCTTGTATAGTTGGTTTCTAGTTGTTCACAGATCTGTATTATTTAAAAGATTTTCTTGACCTTGAGTCAAAGAAGTTTGTAGAAAACAGTTAAATTAGGAGGTTCATGAGCCTCCAGAAATCATACAGTATTCACTGTGTGTGTGTGTGTGTGTGTTTCTGGATAGAAGTTCTATGTAACATTAAGTTTCTTAAAGCATCTGTGACTGGGGTGCCTGAGTGGCTCAGTGGGTTGAGCTTCTGCCTTTAGCTCAGGTCATGATCTGGGGTCCTGGGATCGAGCCCCGAGTCAGGCTCTCTGCTCTCTGTTTCTTCCCCTCTCTCTCTGCCTGACTCCCTGCCTACTTGTGATCTCTGTCTCAAATAAATAAATTTTTTAAAAAATCTTAAAAAAATAAGCATCTTTGACTGTTCCCCAAAGCCTAAAAAAGGTACGAACTTTTCCCCTACTATATCCTAGCCTCCTACATTTCTTCCTAGTATTAACAGTTGGACGAAAACATCTCTGTACTGTGACCATTCAGAGAAATCTAGCCACACATCTCTTCCTGAGGCCTCTTTGTCACCCATTTTCCGATTCCATTCCTTTGAAGTTCATGATCACCCAGCCAACCTGTTAGCCATAGCTTATGAATCCGTATAGATATATACCTCTGATAACGCTTCCCCCTCCAGGGAAAATAAATACCTGGGGCATTGTTGGACGGTCTGCCCACTGAAAGGGTTTCCCTTGGTCACACTACTTACTGGCTCTAAAAGTGGGGTTGTGAAAGGGTCCCCCAGAGTGGGGGTGCGATGCTGTGATGCTGATTCAGGGGGTGCCAGCACACTGTGCAGAGCTATCTATAAACTAGCCTTGAGTTTTTTCGTCCTTCATCAGCAAGTCACGAAGTCCCCGTGTGCCACATGCAGTTTGCTGAAAGAGGAGACAGTGCGGTAGGAGGAGCCAAGCGAGTCCCTTGTCTTACTTTTACCTTCAGGTCCTGTTGAGCCCAATCTCCTATCTAAAACTTCAACCTGATGGTAGCGTGCTGCCTCACACCCCCAGCTTCCTTCCACGGTGCCTCCGGCATCTCCAGGTCTAGAAGGGCAGAGCAGGTGGACAGTTACAGTGAGGTGCGTGGTCAGACTGTGTCCTGCTGGAGGCCAGCCAGAGCTCAGAGGAGGACACATCTGCAGAGGATGGGAAAGCTTTGCTGCAAAACCCTAAGCTTCTGCAATGTGATTCTGTAGAGACTTGCCAGAGGCTCTGCATAGCATCTCCATCTGTCATAAACACCTCAGGCACTTTTGGATCTACGGGACGTAAAGCCCCAGTGACAGATCTATTTATACGGCAGCCCGGAACTATTGCAGAACAATATTCTGATCTGGTCTTCATTCAAAACTGATAACATTTACGTTTCTTTTTTAAAAAAAAAGTCGGAGTCACACACTACAAATCCAAAAGGCTTTCACTTTGGAAAGGATAATTTCAACATACCTACAGAGCATCGAACCTCCAGATGTTTTACCGAAATGGTAGGGCCTTGTGTTTTGAAGTGTCTGTTTCTCATTTCTGGCATGTATGTGTTTAGACAAAGTATCTAGAACATTTGCTACTTTTTACTCACTGGATCAGATC
The DNA here is from genome assembly GCA_003697995.1 of Taxidea taxus jeffersonii. Lineage (NCBI taxonomy): Eukaryota > Metazoa > Chordata > Mammalia > Carnivora > Mustelidae > Taxidea > Taxidea taxus. The sequence goes on from RCUC01156640.1 coordinate 26,571, forward strand.
AGCGTGATATCATCAATGTAGAGGGTCTGCATAAAGTGTTGTGGGATATAGAGATATCAAGATCCCTGTGAAATAGATTATTACCTAGGGCTGGAGAGTTAATAAAGTTTTGTTGATCTTGCCAGCTGAAAAAAACAACTGCTTTTAATACCCTTTATTCCAAGAGTAGCTCATAAGAGCTACTCACATAACAGGACACTGGGGAATGCACAAGCTTAGCCAAGTTGGAACAGCACAACCCAACAAAAGGTAGGTAAGTGAACATTTGGTTACAGTTTAATGCGATGTACACACTCATCCTGAGGTTTATGCAAAACATTATGGTAGTAAGAAGAATTTATGACACCAGGGACTCAGAAAAGAGCTAACGAGTGATTTTGGAAGGAGGAGAAATGATTGGTGTGAGAGGAGAACACGTCAGGCCACACTCAGCAGGACTCATTTGGCAACCAGTAGTGGTTTGCCATGGCTGGAGCACGGGATTCAACACGTGCAGGCTCGTTCCAGGAGATGAGGCTAGGTGTGACTTCTTCCTTCCTGGTATTAAAGCAATATTTAGTCTAGAAATTGTGCACCTGTTTTATAAAGATAATTTAGTCTTGTAAATAAATTAGGCTGATAACTATTAACCTGCATTCATCAAAATTGGAGACAGACATTGAGAATTGAATGGAACTTAAGTGTGGTCTCCATGTTGTCCATTGGTCAGATTTAAGGAAGCACCTCACTGGAGGTACAGTGACAGATCAGTGAACAGTTACTTTTTCCCCCAGACTATAATATGACATTATTTAATGGTCAAATACTATCATATTAATACATTTTAATTAATTAGTTAATTAATGAATACATTTATTAACTAATCTCCTTTGTTTATTCTGAATACACACTGTTACATCCTGTTTCTGTCTTGGGGAAAAAATATCAAAACTAGTTATGGACGTTTTTGGTGGATGGTGATCACTTATTAACCTGTGGAACCAACCTTTTACTCCTGTCCATATGAACCACACAGTGTGTCTTTATCTTGGGTCATAACAAAACTTAATAATACAGGACTGTGACGGTTGACTTTATGTGTTAACATGGCTAGGCCATGGTAACAAGTTTTTGGTCAAACACCAGTCTAGATATTATTGTGAAAGTATTTTTTAGATGACAATAAGATTTAAATTAATAGAGTTTAAATAAAACATTAAGAATCATAAGTGGTGGGCCTTATTCAATCAGTTGAAGGTTTTCAGAAAGAAAGATTGAGGTCTCCAAGGAAAAGGGAATTCTGCCTTTGAACTTAAGATGGCAACATCAACACTTCTGTGAGTCTACAGAATGCTAGTCTGCTGTGCAGATTTCATGTTTGCCAGCCCCTACAATTGTGGAAATGAATTCTCAGTATGTACACATTGTATTGGTTCTGTTTCTTTGGAGAACATTGACATATTCAAGGATAAACCAAACAGCAGTTCAAAAAAATCATGTTTACAATGTATCTGTGCACAAACGAGTTGCTGCTTAATTTAAGAAATGCTTGTCAACTTGAATAAATATTTCATAATTTATAATTAAGACTGGATTATTAATAATCTTCTGAACAACATTGGCATGAATAATTATGTTTAGACCCGATTTTCAATTTCAATTTTTACTAGTAATTTTCAATCTATTTACTAAAGAATCAATTGGCCCTAAAGTGGGCTGATTTTCTCCTATTTTACTTACTTGCTAAGGTACGAATAAGTATTAATGTAGCAAACAGCCAAGTTCAAAAGAAAAAAGATGTTTTCAAATTGAACAAGCTGCCTATGAATAACAAATAAACTAATATGAGGGTACACATATTGGAAAAATAAGTTACTATAGTTATCATAGCAAAAACGGAATTGTACAGAATCTTAGTTGTTACAGCTTAAATCGTGTCCTGTCAAAATCTGTATGTTGAAATCCTAACCCGGAGCACCTCAGAATATAACCTTACTTGGAGATGAGTCCCTCATAAAGGTGGGAACTTGGAGACAGATATGCATTCAGGGGGTACTCCATGCTAAGACGAAGGCAGAGATCAGGGTGCCTGGGTGGCTCAGTTAGTGAAGCAACCAACTCTTGATTTCAACTCAGGTTGTGACTTCGGGGTCCTGAGATCGAGCCCCGAGACTGGCTCTGCACTGAGCGTGGAGCCTGCTTGAGATTCTCTCTCTCCCTCTGCCCTGCTCATGCTCGCTCTTGGTGGGGCCGGGGGGGTGGGAGGCTGAAGGCAGAAATCAAAATGATACTTCCATCAGCCAAGGAATACCACAGACTGTCAACAAACCACCAGAAGCCAGGAGAAAATCAGGGAACAGATTCTTCCTCACAGATCTCAGAAGAAACCAATGCTGGCCACAACCTGATCTTGGAATCCCAGCTTTCAGAACTACGAGACAATAAATTTCATTTGTTTAAGCCACTCAGTTTGTGGTACTTTGTTATAGCAGCTTTAGAAAAGTAACTTAATAGTAATAATTAATTTTAAAAATGAACATAATAAAGAAATATTGTAAAATTCCTGGTTATTCAACTAATCTCAACTATTAGTTATTAACTACTGTTTTCTGTTCATTATTTTCAAGTTAATATTTCATTATTAGAAATAAGCAATTATGCTAATAGCTAACTCTTATGGGACATTCATTATTTTCCAAGCACAGTTGTAAATGCATTAAGTGTACTGCCTCACAGATAATTCCATTAGCTCATTTTACAAAAGAAACACAGAAGCACAGGGAAGTAAGTTGTTGCAGTAACACAGGCCATAGTGGTAGATCCAAGGCATAGACTCAAAGAGCTTTTTCTGAAGTTTTCAGTTCTTTTTTTTTAAACTGTTAATATTGCTTTTTTTTTTTTTAAGATTTTATTTATTTATTTATTTGTTAGAGAGAGAGAGAGAGAGAGAGTGTGAGCACAGGCAGACAGAGAGGCAGGCAGAGGCAGAGGGAGAAGCAGGCTCCCTGCCAAGCAAAGAGCCCGATGTGGGACTCGATCCTAGGATGCTGGGATCATGACCTGAGCCGAAGGCAGCTGCTTAACCAACTGAGCCACCCAGGCATCCCTAATATTGCTTTTTAATTTAAATTTTAGGTAGTTAACATACAGTGCTACAGTAGTTTCTGGAGCAGAATTCAGCAATTCATCACTTACACACAACACCCAGTGCTCATGATAACATGTGCCCTCCTTAATGCCCATCATCCATCTAGTCCCTCCCAACCCTCAGTTTGTTTTCTATCATTAAAAGTCTCTTAGGGCTTGTTTCCCTCACTCCTTTTTTTCTTTTCCCCTTTCCCATATAGTCATCTGTTTTCTTTCTTACATTCTACATATGAGTGAGATCATATGGTATTTGTCTTTCTCCAACTGACTTATTTCACTTAGCGTAATACACTAGTTCCATCCATTGCAAATGGCAATATTTCATTCTTTTGGATGGCTGAGTAATATTCTCATGTGTATATATATATATATATATATATATAGAGAGAGAGAGAGAGAGAGAGAGAGAGAGACAGTGCCTGCACCAGTTTGCATTCCCACCAGCAGTGCAAGAGCATTACCCTTTCTCCACATCCTCACCGATATCTGCTGTTTCTTGTGTTGTTAATTTTAGCCGTCTTGACAGCTATGGGATGGTATCTCATCCCACACAGTTTTGATTTGTATTTCCCTGATGATGAGTAATGCTGAGCATCTTTTCATGTATCTGTTAGCTATCTGGATGTCTTCTTTGGAAAAGCATCTATGTGTGTCTTTCTGTCCATTTATTAACCGAGTTACTTGTTTTTCTGGCTGTTGAATTTGATAAGTTCTTTGTAGATTTTGGATACTAACCCTTTATCAGATATGTCATTGAAAATATCTTCTCTCATTCAATAGGCTGCCTTTTAGTTGTGTTGATTGTTTCCTTTGCTGTTTCTATCTTGATGAAGTCCTAATAGTTCTTTTTTGCTTTTGTTTCCCTTGCCTGTGGTGACGTGTCTAGTAAGAAGTTGCTATGGCTGAGGTCAAAAGGGTTTCTGACTATATTCTCATTTCAGATAGGTCTTCAGTCCACAGAGTGATGGTTTCAAGTCATGTGGTTCTCCCACAATGCTTTTGTATTGGATTGTAGTGCTTGGAAGTTTTCAGTTCTAACCACAATGCCATATTACCTATTGGTGATGGAAGTGGTAAAGATGCACCCCCCCCCCGAAAAAGAGTCTTCCAAGCTCAGTGACGGGTTGCATTTGGGATGCTGAATTCACAAGAAATATCTACATGATACTGGAATGTCTGCCTGAACCATTTATGCCCCTGGTGCTAAATATCCCATACACGTCATTTGGGGCTATTTGCTGTATTTGAGATCTAAGAGAAGATAATCTATACCAATCCTTTATTTTGGTCTTAATTGTTTTTAATATTTAAAGACTTTATTTTTATTATTGTTTATTTGTCAAGGGGTGAGGTGGGTACAAGCAGGGGGAGCAGTCGGCAGAGGAAGAAGCAGGCTCCCTGCTGAGCAGAGAGCCCGATGCAGGACTTGATCCAGGACCTTCAGATCATGACTTGAGCGAAAGGCAGACGCTTAACTGACTGAGCCACTAGCTGTCCCAATTTTGTTAATATTTAACTCAGCTTATATAAGAAGAAAAACCTATAATGATCATTTATGCATTTGTAATAAAAATATATAATAATATTATTCACATAGATGGTATTGACTTCATATTTTATAAATGCTGTGTGGCTTAATGGCATGGATTCCAGTGATGGAAAAAAGACACACACACACACACACACACGCACGCACATGCACGTTCATTGGGGCTCATTGTTTATCCAGGACTATACACTATTACTGCTGTCAGAGTCAGAGTACAAAATGTCTTTCATTTATTTCATGATCTGTGGAGAGCTTGCTGCAAATACTTAAACTAAGATGCTCATGCCTGTAAACCATAGGCATCATTAAAGGGGTATCCAGGGAGAACTAACTTTGTGTCTCTCCTTCTATTCTGCAGTTGAGTTACCTGACTGAGATGCCCCCTAAGGGCCTTGGCTCTCCTCCTGTCGAGCAGGGAGCTCCGTGCTTTGCAGACCTGGCATTATTGGGGACAGGCCCCCACTGTTTCCTGAAGTCTGGATACCTTCTCTCCCTTCTACGCTGTGCAGTGCTGCTCCCAGTGGCTCGATGGTAAGGCATTTCTACTTAGCCATCTTAATTTTCTCTGATGCCCATTCCTTAGGGCTTAGAGGCAGATCTTCAAATTTCTAAGGAAAAAAAAAAACTAAAGAAATTAAAATGTTACATATTTAATACTGAGACGTTACATAAGGAAAGGCACCACGTGGCTCTTCTGTGTAAGGAATACACACTGTATTTCCAACATCACAGAAGACATGGGACATTATAGGGGGTTAAACCTTAAATGTTAATCAATCATAGATTAAAGTATTGGTTTTTCTAGACAGGTTTCATGTTTTAATCTCTTATATACTACATGCATACTGCATATACTCTTGTGTACCCACATGTACTACCTATAATGCCTTGAAGTATGATATTTAATGCTGTGTCAAGGATTTCTAGCATCTGTTTATGTCCCTCTTTTGTTCTTTATTAGATCTCGGGGAAGTAAAATAAGCAACACTTTGAATGAAATTTGCAGCTACTGTCATATCAGTTAAAATGCTTTTGGTGTAAAATGGCTTAAACAATAAGAGCATAATTATTATTTCACATACCTGGAATCTACAATGGCCCTTCATTTACTACCTCAAGAGGAAACAACCCCATGTGCTTCCCAATTTTCATTCTGCCATCTTCAGCTTGGTCCTTGGACTAGATACCCAAATGGTTATGCAAAATCGGGTATCATATCTGTAAAATCCAGAGGACCCCTTACCTCCGTGGGTCTCTTTTTTCATGAAGAAAACTTCCCCAGCACCCCTGCCTGGCAGGTCATACTGTACATCTCCTTGGCCAGAAGCATCACAAGCGATTCTTTAACAAAGGAAGGGGATCTTCATCATTCACTTAAACCTGAATTTCCCCCAGAGCCATGTGATGGAGGGAGAGATATCTAGAAAATAGGGGCTTGATCAGCCCCACAGGAAAAACAGGATAGGCATTTTGGATAGGCCATAGAGGATTGTGGCTTCTAGGCTCTGCTGTATAAAGACTTGCTACCTACATGGGGAAGCACAGAGAAGTTAAGAAAGTTGGGGAGTTAGGAATTAAATCCCCCTCTCCTATCCTCAGCCTCTTTGATTTCCAGTTGCTCTAGCTGGCCCACATACCTCCACTGCTCCCACAAGCCTCTTCTTTCCATAATTATGCGCATCTCCTAGAATTCTACAATCTGCCCCACAATTCTTGTATCCTTGCCTTAGAGACTTTTAGACCCTCCAGGTTCCTGCTAGCCAACAGAACACCTGCCTTCCTCTGTGGGTTGGGTGTTTTTTCCTCCCAGGGCAGATGAAGAAATGCCCTTGGCCCCTGGTGGATCTTTTCTCTGTGTCCTCTCCTCCTCAGACACCTGTTGCTTTGGTCAGCTCTCGCTCCTGCAGCTGGAATGACTTCCTCTCTAATAGCTGCTTCCTATCAATTCATTTAAAAATGTGCTCAGATCCATTTTTCCTTAAGCGATGCAGCAAAGAGAAACAAGCTGACAGCAACTCACCTGTTTCCTTGCTTTGGTGAAGCCAGTAAATAAAAACTCATTCTCTTCATGAATTTTCACCCAGTTCTGACCCAGATTCAGACCAATTTCAGCCAAGACACGAGAGTTTGACAGATGAAGATCAAATGCATATTGCTCGCTTTGCTGCTGCTTGGAGACAGGTGGTTCGTGGAGTGGTGTGAGAAATGGTAGGACCTTCAGATTTTTCCATGTTCCCTCCTGGTGAGAGAATAAATATTTTCTCTTTTCTGTAAAAACTTCAGGAGAGGGGAATGAGCACTCTCCTCCATCACTCATCTGCTGTTCACAGCCAAGTTTCTTGAGTGCAATTAATCTTAATTTATTACTTTTAACAACTTCCAAATGTCTCAGTTGCTGCCCATCCACTTTTTTGGGTTCTGACTCCCATCCCTTGACTGAAGCAATCCTCCCTATACCATTGATGTCAAATGGCTAAACTCAAGGAATGACTTTTCAGCCCTTATAACTGGCTTCTTGGAAGGCTTTGACATCATTGACTGCCTTTTGTGCCTTGAAGTTTGTTTGTTTGTTTTTGAGATGTTATTTATTTATTGGAGGGAGAGAGAGACAAAGCATGAGCAGGGGGGAGGAGGCAGAGGGAGAGGGAGGAACAGGCTCCCCACAGAGCAGGGAGCCCAACATGGGGATCAATCCCAACACCTTGGGATCATGACCCGAGCAGGCAGATGTAAGTAGATGTAAAGGCAGATGTAACTCACTAAGCCACCCTGGCACCCCTAGAAATAAATACTATTTTTTTTCTTTAAGGAATGAATGAACAACAGTTTTACAAACCCGAGGTTCATGGTGACATCGTATTTGTTTGAGTGCCCAACATCTTACTCATAGCCTAAAACATAGTCCAGACTTAATAAAAAACTTGTGGATGAATAAGAGAAAAACAAACCATCTTGAGATTTAACAGAAATATTAAAAATGTTAAACAAGAAGGGGGAAATTTCTCCATTACTTATGACCAAGAAGAAAACAATAGGTTGATCTATTTCAAGCAAATCGGGGGGCAAGGGGCAAGAATGGACAGATCTTACTTTTTCCATCTCCCATACCTGTATTTTCAGCTGCTTTTAAATCATCTATTTGGGCAGTGGAATCATCTAGATATATCGCTAAGGGAAATGTGAGCACAAATGATGCGTTTGGTGATAAATCTGAGTCTCCAAATCAGATCTGTTCTTTTTGCCAAAAGTGCCCTTAAAATCAAATGTATGATGGTATGAGGTATCAAATGTATGATGGGCCTTAAGGAGGGCACGTGAGGTTATGAGCACAAGGTGTTATATACAACTGATGAATCACTGAACTCTGCCTCTGAAACTAATGATGTACTATATGTTGGTTAATTGAATCTAAATAAAATAAGATAAAAAAAAGAAAAAATCAAATGTGTATGCTAAAGGACATACCGAAACTAATCCGATGCCTTACAATCTGAATCAGCTAATAACCCTCTTTACATGATTCTGTAAGGCAGAATTACTAAAAAGAAGTAAATGCTTAATGAATCATACCCAAAGCAGAGATGCCTCCAAGTAAACAGAAGCAAGAATGGCTCTTCCAAATAAGAAGTAAGAATCGAGCTCCTGAGCTCCCGGTGAGCTCCTGGCCTGTCAGTGGGTTGAAAAGTCAGTGGGAACTTAGAAAATCTGTCTCACAAACTTCACTGTCTCAACATGGATCTCAGTTTAGCCTATGCTAAATGACTCCTCATTTTTCTTCCATTTGTGGATTATTCTGTCCACAGTAGTCACAGTGAACTCGACTGTTTCCTTCTTTCTTAGGGCCAGGACCTCATTTTAAATGATCTTATATGAAATTCACTTACTTATTATTTATCTAGAGCCCTTCTTGGTTTAACAAAGTCATTTTATGAGCTATTATTTGTAATAAAGAAGACTCTTAAGTATACTTAATTGCCCTGGTTTGAAATGTTTTGAGGATGTGAGCTAAGCATGAAACAGACTCTCTCTGGTTTAAAAATAACAATCATTACGTTTCTAGTAATTAAAGGTAATTTAGTTGGAAGAAGAAAATCCCATCTGCGCTTAACTGAAGAAATTGGTTCTGATTATTGTGGAGAGAGTGCTTGCTGGAGCCTGGGGCCCCTCCCTGGGAGCCGACACACCGCTCAGCCATCCAGCTAGCCATCGTGGGCAAGCTGGGGTGGCTTTGGGGGCTCTGTCCCCGGGGCCAGGGCGAGTCCCTTTGGCAGAGTCCACACAACTCAGGACCCGAAGGTATTAACTATCTGTCCTAGGCTCCTCCTGGACCAGTGACATTTACTAACCCTGGAAATTTACAGGTGGAAAGGGAAGACAAGGAGCAAGCAAAGCAAAGATAAACGGGGCTTGGGAATGAAGGATATTTGTGAAGGAAAGTCTCAGAACTCAGCACAGAGAGGAGGAAGGACGGGATACGAGAAGACCGCGCATGTATTCTGTCACCTCCCCTGCCGTCCTGTGCCCGATTCTCCAGGCTGGTAGGCTTGTCCTCCATTGACAGGCGAGCAAGCTCGGGTCCCGGGACAGGACACATGGACCTGTATGTGCCTCACGGCGCGCTAGGCTTTCAACACAGACTGAGCTGAGGAGCTTCTCAAATCCTTCCCTCTCCACTTGCTCCTGGCCTCCTCTTGTTTGGTCAACATGTTTAATGAACAGTGACATCGCAGCCTCCCCTAGGCTCTCTCCCCATACGCGCGGTGAGGGTTACAAGGCTGACCCACGCCAGATTTTGCCACTGACATATGGAAACTGGAAAAATTCAGTCTTAATCTTTGATCGCTAAAGGCTTGCACAAAAGATGAATGAACCAGGATAGTTAAACCCAAAACAGAAGACCTTGGGGCGATTTAATAAAGTTCTTTATGTGGACATACGTGTGATAAAGGACACAGAGGGATCCATTTCTTTGGTGCTTTAAAAATATTGTCATAGTCTGTCTCTTTTGCTCATTCATCAAGCACTAAGTGCCTGAATGTTGAGGAACCATGAAATCCCTCCCAGACTTTAGATGAAAGCTCTGTTCTTGTGCGGGTAAGTCACTCAAAACACGTGAACTTAAACTTGCACATTCAAGTTAGAATGGTTCAATGAGCCCTTCCTGTTTACCAGCTGCCTTACTTTGGTCAGCAAAATGTGGTGAGGGCCAAGGGGCAGCCCGGGCATGTTCAGTCACAGGAAACTCTAGCATGAAACATGAAATCCACACAAATAATCACAAAATAAGATAGACCTCAGTATACAAAACTTCAGCATCTCTCATGGAAAGGTACTATTGTATCAGCTCAGCGAGATGGTTGAACGTTGATTGTCGGAAGATAAATTCTAAGAAGAGTTAGTCCGTGTTTACACATCTCATTCTTCTGGCGTAGTAATTGCATCCTGTTTCCCGCTCAGAGTTGTTCTAGGTTGGGTCATCAATTATATTTTCACTCTATTTGTAAACTGTTCAGGTCTGTCTGTTTTAGTAGATTTTCTCTAAATTGTTACAATGTACTTTTTTTCTAGCAAACACTATAAAACAATCGGTAAACACTGCATTTTGGGAAGTTATCTCTGGGGCTCCTGCCTTTCTCTTTATCCTGGTCAACATCAACCCCTCAGTTTCTCAAAACCAGTTTTCCTCCAAGAGCTAGGAAATCAAAGCCCAAGCAATGAAATGGATTATTTTCTAGTTGAATGCTGGAGTTGCCGTTTGATAAAAATCAAAAAATGTCGCTGTCCGATTTATTCTTTCAGTTAAACTTCAGTTTTCCAAAAACTTTAGACCTTTTAACCTTTTTGATGTGTATAAATTACTTACAGAATCTTTGAATACAGGTTAATGTTTTAAAAATTATTTTTTTCTCAATCTTTCACTTTTAAATGTTTCCTGCACTTCTGAGAGCTGCTGTTCCTGATCCTGCAGCTTAAATTACAAACGGGGACTACAGCACTCGCTTGTAATTTTGAAAATAAAATCAGGAAACACAGGTCATACTAACTAGAATGTTTTTGTAAAATATTCACAGAAGCGTGTTGTGAAGAAACTTCCATACATAACAGGCAGCCAGTCACGTTGGACTCTCTCCCACTCTTTTTGTGGTTATTAATTTTTCTCAGTGCCAAGTGTGTCTGTCAATTTTGGATCTTTTCAGAGTAATCTCAGAGACCTAGTCTTACAGGATCATTTTGGAAGCAAAGTTGTAAAAACAAAATTCTTAAATTAGGTGTCATTCCTTTTCTGTACAGGAAGGTTGGGGGATGCCTGCTTTCTGATTTCTTTGATTAAGTCAGAAGGGACACAAATTAGATTTGCAGCAAATTGCGTTTGAGCAAGAAACAGACTTTAAATATTTAAGAAAAGGAGGGAAAACACTTTGCATCCTCTCATCCTTTGTGGTGAGATTCGAGGCCCCTCGCGTCTGTCTCCCACCAACCTGCCTCTCTAAGGGCAGGCCAGCACAGACAGTTTTCATCTGAAGGCTCCGCAATGCCGTGATGGGCTTCGACACGATTCCCTTTCTTTGGAGTCTTTGAAAAAGGATAAGGGGCTGCTGGCTTAGTTTCAGGAAGCTCTGCTTTCTAAGAAATGGAGCTTTTCCATTGCAGCAGGAGGACATGTCCTACAAGGCCACACTACGGGACAGCACATGTTTTCCTAAACATCATTTGGCCCCATGAGTAAAGTGGCCCTTCTGTACCAAAAGTAGGTGAGTAGGACACAGGAGCATTTCTATCAAAAACACGATTTTCTTTTACAATATCATCGAAGGACTTTCTGGAAGGAGGCAAGTTGAGGGAGTTCTGGAGCCATCCACGGAGGCCTTTATGATGCCTTCTCACAGGGACAAACCCCTGTGAGAAATCTGAGCGGGAGGTGGGTCCCTATGGTGGACAAAAAACCCATGGCAGGCACACAGAGTGAGAGCACATGGGCACGCCTCGAAATGGCGCAGCCAGACCCAGGTCCCATGCTCCCCAACAACATTCCTACTTAACCTGGTCTCGAGTTCTTGCCTCCTCCTGCCCCTTGCTTTCTCTGTGCCTTCCTGAGAGCCCTTGGAGCAGCGAGAGTCAGTCAGTTCCACGTGGACATTTTTCTCCCCAAGCCATTCGTTCTACCATTCCTCTACCAGTCCCTGTAAGTACCTGGTCACCGCACCACTGTCACGCAGGAATGATTATCTGAGAAACTGCCACTGTAGAGAAATCCAGACTCTGCTAGAATATTGTTAGCACAATTGTGTCCTCCGTGCTTATCATGCTTTTTTTTCTTTCCTTTCTTTCTTTCTCCCTTCCTCCCTCCCTCCCTCCTTCCCTCTTCTCCCTTCCTTCCTTCCTTCCTTCCTTCCTTCCTTCCTTCCTTCCTTCCTTCCTTCCTTCCTTCCTTTTTTCTTATTTTAGATACAGGAGCTGCAGGTTACATGGTGTGGTTTCTCACAACAGTGAATTCCATTCTATGTTCAGGCTTCAGGAGAGCACTCGTAACTAATAACTCTAACATTACCAGCTCTTTTTGCTGTCCGATGTGTTTTAATCGCTCTATTAATTATGTGTCAATTGGTACGATACACTTTAAGCTACCAGAGCATACGACCCGTTCAATTGCCCCAGCAGACACTTAATTATCCCTGAAAATGTGTTCTAGTAGATACAGTTGTTATCTGTACTTTTCCAGTCATCCTGACTAGTAAAGGTTGTTTTGCCATAATTATCCTAACTGCACTGTAAAATTCCGTCACTTGCTTATTAGTCGGAATGTCTTAGAAATAGAAAAAAAATTGTAAGAATCAAATCTAGTTGTTAGAATTAAAAAAAAAATAAATCTAAGGGACAACTGTGTTTGTAAAGGCATGGATGGGGTCAGTGCATATACCATCTAACAGAATGCTATGCAAATAACATTTGAGGAAAGGAAAGAGAGTAGGGAGAGAGAGAGCGTGCACTCCTAACATCTGGGAGCTGACCAGGTGTTCACAGCTAGGCCATGTTATTCTTCTATTGTACAATATTGTACATAAACAATCTCATATAAAGCTGGTTGACTCTGAGGCTATGGGAAAATGAGACAAAACAGGCCATTTATAATTTTGTCTAAGCACAGACAAAAACAAAGTCACTGTATGGACTGAACGTTTATGTCTCCCCCAAATTCATGTGCTGAAATCCTGCCCCCCAGTGTGATAGTTCAAGGAGGTGGGTCTTTGGGAGGCGATGAGGTCATGAGACTGGGGTCCTCATGAATGGGATTCATCCCCTGGAAAAGACCCCTAGAACTTAGCTCAATCTCTTTCAACCACGTGAGGACACAAAGAGACATCAGCAGCCTTACAAGATCCTGATCATCCCGGCACCATGGTCTTGGCCTTCCCAGCTCCAGAATTAAGAGAAATGAATGTCTATTGTTTATAAGCCATCCAGTCTGTGGTTTGTTGTTAGAGCAGCCTGAAGTGGCTGAGACAGTCATCAGGCCACCCACAGAATATCACAGAACACCCCCTTGCGGAATGAGTGACTCTAACTTCTTTATCTAATAATAGAACCACTCCAGACTCCTGATGGCAGCCAGCCTATAGCAGCCTCAGATCCCACCCCTAATTACCTAACTAAAATCCAATACTATCATAGCATCAGTTTTTTAAAAAGATTTTTAAAATTTAAGAGAGAAAGACAGAGACAGAGCACAAGAAAGGGGAGCAGCAGGCAGGCAGGCAGAGGGAGAAGCAGACCCCCCGCTGAGCTGGGAGCCCTATGTGGGGCTCCATCTCAGGACCCTGGGATCACCACCTGAGCTGAAGGCAGTTGCGTAACCAACTGAGGCACCTAGGCCCCGATAATTTTAATCTTTCTCCCTGAGAAACTCGGCACTCTCCTTGGCAAGCACTCATCCTTGCTGTAACCAGTAACAAACCCAACTTACCCAACTACATCGGCGTGCTTCCGGGGCTCTTTGGCTCTATTTCAATGTTAAAAATAAAATTTAACTGGAAGTGTATATAATTCCCAAATTTCCCTTGAGTTTGCTCAAAGCTTTGCACAATTTCATCAGCTCTTCCTCCCTACTTGAGAAGAAGCTTCCAGCTGCTTTCAAGAGCTTTCCTTCGTCTTTGGTTTTCAGATAACTATGATGTCTTGATGTAGATTTCTTTGAATTTTTCCTGCTTGTAATATCTCAACTTCTTGAATCTGTGATTGTATGTCTTTTGCCATATTTGGAAAGTTTTCAGCCACTATTGCTTTAAATACTCTTTTAGTCTTACCCTCTTTCCCTCTCCTTCCAGGTTCTGAGAATAAATATGGCAGGTCTTCGGTTATTTTCCCGCAGGTCCCTGAGGCCCTGTTTCTGTTTGCTTATTTTTTCAGTCTGTTTTCTCTCTGTTGTTCAGATTAGATGAATTCTATCGATCTGGCCTCAAGTTCATCCTCTGTTATCTCCCTTTTACTATTGACCCCTCCAGTGATTTTTTTAAAAATTTTTCCATTATTGCATTTTTCAGTTCTATAATTTCCAATTGGTCCTTTTTTCTGACTTTTATTTTATTTTATGAGATTTTCTATCTTTTCATTTGTTCCCAGAGAGCATGTAATGGGCTGTGGAGAAATTGGTATGATGGCTGCTTTAAGAAGTTTGTTGGATAAATCCAGCATGTGACTTATCTTAGTGTTATTGTCAGCTGATTGATTTTTTTTTTTCACGTCTAGTTGTGATTTTCTTGATTCTGGTAGGATAGGTGAATTTTGATTGTATCTTAGATATTTTGCCTATTATGTTGGGAGATTCTCATACTATATAGATTAAAAAAAAATTTTTTTTTAAGTAGGCTTCACACTCAGCATGGAGCCCAACCCGGGGCTTGAACTCATGACCCTGATCTCAAGACCTGAGCTGAGATCAAGAGTCAGACGCTTAACCGACTGAGTCCCCAGGTGCCCCATTTAGATTTTTAATTTCAATATGTAGTCACTCCATTCAGGTTTAGCATGCAGGTCCTGCACTACTTTGAGGGCCGTGGTTCCAATCATAGTTGGGTTTTTATTGCAATAATGGTGTTACTTTGATCTGTTTGGTGCATGTGATGCCACCTGAGTCCCTCATCCCCACCCCAAGCCTCTGCTGGTGTGGTCTGATAGAGCAAAAAGTATGTCCTCAGACCAGATGTAGGGTATCTCTCTGCTGGGGAGAGGGGTCTCAGACCTGCAGGACCAAAAGATTTCTCTGGGTGGATACCTGCTATAGAAAGATTCCCCCCCCACCACCTCTGGGAGATGGAAGGGTTTCTCAAGTTGGGTAGTTACTGTTGTAAGATGCCCT
Source organism: Taxidea taxus jeffersonii (assembly GCA_003697995.1). Lineage (NCBI taxonomy): Eukaryota > Metazoa > Chordata > Mammalia > Carnivora > Mustelidae > Taxidea > Taxidea taxus. The sequence goes on from RCUC01156640.1 coordinate 41,600, forward strand.
TATGGGTGCACTGTGGCTGTCCTAGTGTCTCTGGGTGGGAGAGTGGGGTCTCAGCTCAGTAGAGTCAGAGTCTTTCCCCATTAGGCAGCTTACTATGGCCAAGTCCTTCTCCCTATTTCTGCATGCCCTCCTCAGTATTTCTCAACAGAGGAGAGACATCTCACTTGCAGGAAAAGAGAGCTTCCCTTGGTTGCTTACTGTTGCTGAGGGTCCTTATCATCCATTTGCAGTGGCTCTCAGCTCACCTGATGTTGTCAGGGCAACTCCTATTCAACTGGGAAGAGGAGCCAACCTTCTGTTGCTAAGACAGAGGTCAGCAAATGTCAGGCCTGAGTTTCCTTCTTCTGTTGGATGCAGGATTGTAAGACATCCTGGCACCCCAAGTCAGTTCATCCTTGTGCCCCCTTGCAGAGTTCTCCTCTGGATGCCTCTTGCATTCTCCCAGGGTCTATAGCTGTTTTCTGTGAGGAGCAGGGAGAAATGGGTCCATCCTGGCTTGTCCAGATGAAAAGCCCCGATTTTCCCAACTGAGTTTTGACAAAGATGTCAGCAATCCAATAGACAAAAGATACATTTTTCAACAAATTCTGCTCAAGTGACTTCCTGTGCATAGACAAAAACAACAAAAACCAAAAAACCCTTCACATCTTAAACTATAAGACTTTTCGTTAAAAAAAATAATGTAAGAGAAAAATTTCATGATCTAAGTCTAGGCAAAAAGTTCTTAGACTTGACATTAAAAACAATTCCTAAAAGGAAAAAAATCAACAAATTTGTACATCATCAAAATTAAAAACATGTACTCTCAAAATAGTAAAGAGAGAATGTGAAGAGAATGGGAAAAAAGGCCAACCTACATCCTGGTAGAAAATATTATAAACCATGTACTCAACTAAGGACTAGTGTCTAGACTCTATAAGGAAATTTAAATATGCAACAGTAAAGAGAAAGAACACAAATACAAAAACGTTCAATTCACAAATGTCCAAAAGACACCAAGGGATATCTTGCCATAGAGGATATTCCAATGGCAAAGAAACACATGAAGAGATGTCCATCCAACAACTTTCGCTACTCGGGAAGTGTCACCATGAGATGACACTGCACGCCTACCAGAATGGCTAAAATGAAAAAGAGTGACAATATCAACGTCAACGGGAGGGGCCCATTTGGTGATGCAGCCCTTCTGGATCTGCATGGATTGAGGTCAATGTTCTGGTTGTGATATTGTACCCTCACTGGGCAAGATGTTACCACTGGGTAAAGGATACTTGGAATCTCCCTGTATCATTTCTCAGAACTGCACATGTTACAATAATCTCAAAATAAACTTCAGATTAAAAGATCCAGGCCACATTATCACCTCCGCTACTGGTAGAGACAGATGGGTTATGATCTGCAGCTTGACCACCAGCAGACCCCGGGGCGGGGCAGTGCCCTGCACTGACCTCATGGAACCACTTCGTCAGACTGGTGCCTGCTGTAGGTTTGGTCATTGAACCGAGTGTTGGACCTGGAAGTTAAAGCTCATGTAGCTCCAACATTCCAGAATTCTTGTTTTTCCTCTTAGTTTGTAGCATATAGACCATCATATCAAATACTTCACATGTATTTCTGCTTTAAAACGCATTGGAGGTTTTGGACCTCTCATTCATTATTAAAAGCAAGGATTAGAACAGCATGCTATAAATGGTAGTTTCATATTGCTATAGACAAGTAAATGTTATCAAATCAAGCTATGTGAAATTCTGATAAGTAGCAGCCATTATTTTACAGGATTTAGAGTTTATAAATGAGTTTTTAGAGGCTTATGGTTTCCTGACTCACTCCTCTGCTTAGGGAAAGTTTCGCCTTCTTTCTTATACCTTCTTCTAGAATTCTTCTTGCTAGAATTCATCACACACGATACACTCCCAGCCTCTCTGCAACACAGTTCAGAATTAAATTCCCAGCAATTTTGAGATCTTTCTGTCCCTTTTAGATTCCACTCCTGTACTCATGTTTTTCCTCTCCTTAAAAATCTTTCTCTCTTCCATTACCTTCTTTTCTCCTTCTTTTCCTTTCCTTCTCTCCCATGCCCCTTTTCTTCCCACCTTGCAAAATTTGGCACATTTCTTAGATTTCTAGTAAGTTTACTATTTCTTATAATTTGGAATAGCAATATAAAACAATAAGGGAAGTATAGATTTTTTTAAAAATTTTTTAAGATTTTATTTATTTATTTCAGAGAGACTGAGTGAGAGAGAGCATGAGAGGGGAGAAGGTCAGAGGGAGAAGCAGACTCCCCGTGGAGCTGGGAGCCTGATGCAGGACTCGATCCCGGGACTCTGGGATCATGACCTGAGCTGAAGGCAGTTGCTTAACCAACTGAGCCACCCAGGTGCCCAGAAGTATGGATTTTTTATAGTGCATATGAAAGATGTTGCCACATTACATCCTCTCAGATGAAACTAGCATAATTCTCTCTTCATGGCCTTCTAAGCCCATTGCTCCAATAGGGAAAGTAATAAATCTAAATGATGTTCTTGATTGCTGCATTTTCAATTTGAGCACCTGATTTATCAGGCAGATATAATACTATGCATTTAGACAGACAGCTCCCAAGTGACTTAAAATATGCTGACGAGTTTTTATGCATATGCTCTTCAAATTAAAGTCAGCAATAACTTCCACTCTATATTTTTTTCAGTTCTGGACCTTTCTTTTTATAATGGAGTCAAGAGACTCCCCAAATGTGATGAGTTCAAATCTAGAAGGGGAGGGACCCAAGGATGGGGAGTTCGGGAGAAATGGAGAAACACCCATGTTTGCACGAGGCAGTGACACCGTCTCTGTGTTCCCTCTGACCCGGTGGCCAGGATCAGCCACAAATGTCCCATAATGGCTTGATTTCCCTTGCAGTGTGGCACAGTGGACCAAGGCGTGTACATGAACCTGGTGGAGAGAAACCTGCAGGACGCTCAGAAGTTCATTCTGATGCATGAGGTGGTGTAGCCAGTGACCTCGGTGCCTGCTTTCATGGAGGACAACAGCCACTTTTCCCACGTGGCTGTGGACGTGGTACAGGGTAGGGACATGCTGGTCCACATCATCTGTCTGGCTACAGGTTGGAGCTCGCTCCTCTCTGAGGAGTTTCCTACCGTCTTCTAATTCTGTGCTTTGCTTTTGAAACATGCAGTTTCAATGTCAAGCTTTTGGTCTTTTATCCTCACATTGGCAAGTCTACACAGCACCCTTATCTTTGTCATCCTCTCCGCTTCCTATGGGAAATTTTAATTTCCCTCTGTCTCTTTCATACTTTGTCTACTGTAATTAGAAAGATAATACTTAGTTTCTCACTATTGCTTCTTCACTTTTCATAAGGAAAGTCATTTCTTGACAAGACTGTTTCAATTTGGGTAATTGGAGACAACTGAGCATTGTGTCAGATGACTTTGTGTCATTTTTAAATGAAGTATAACCCTGTGTCTATCATGATCATTTCATATTGGCTAAAAGATAATATAGCAAAAAACTGTTGTAGGATGGTATGTGGAAGCTTTCTTGGAACTGTTCTCTTGGGACCAAGGACAGAACATCTTATGAAAGATCTAGGGGCAAATCCTCATTAGGTATGAGAAGTAGACTGTCCAGTTTCCAGAGTACTGTAGGGCATCAGTGCAGTAGGAAATGCAGGAATGCCCCATCTCTGTGTTAGTTGCACAGACAGCTCGGGGCACTGGAGGGCAGCTTCAGGGACCTCCTTTCAGTTCAGCAAGTTTGTCTGGCATTTCCCTGCTTTTGGTTCTCCCACATTAATTTCCCTTGACCTGGAGCTATACACACTCCCTCCCCACTTATGCCAATTCTCTGTTCAGTGAATGATTTTTTTCACTCTTCAGGCTCAGTATAATTTGTATATCTCATTTTGTAATCATTCATTTATTTGTTTATTTATTTTATTTATCAACTCAGTAAAAGTTATGAATTTTTACTATTCCATGGTTCAGCTGAGCACTGATGAGTAAGATAGTGAACTTAGTGGCTGCGTCCTTCTCTCTGGCAACTTTCATTCTATTGGGGGCAGCAGATAACAAACCAACCACTATCCCTTTCCCCAGTACCGGCCCTTTGAAGCTGATGTTTACTTCCATTGTGTTTATAAGGACAGGGTTTTGGAAGCTTCTGGTCATTTCTAATGAAACTGGGTTTGTGCTTAAGAGTTGGCTTGTTCAATCACTATTTAAAACATGCCTACAAGAAACGTAATACATTCTGAAGATTTTTATTCTATATAATATGTTTGAACAGAATCATAATCTGGTCAAATAGAAAAACTTAATCTAAATTACAGACTCTTAAATGAAATGACCATCAACATCGGTTGCTTTTCACCTAGAAATCTGAATGCTGAGTCTGCTTAGAATGCTCTCATGCCTAGACCAGCCCTCCTCCTGGACGCCATCATCAGGATGTGGGATCAGCTCTGGCCTCAGCCACAATGAGATCCCAGGCTGTAGTGGGCTCTGCCACAGGCTTGTTTGTATTTAATTCACAGCTATTTATGAATTGAAATTATGTAGCATACATGATTAAGATACTGCTAGTTCAAATCAGAGGCTAGGATTTTTCCTGAACATGCTCATACATATACAGAACTTTTTTGCTCTATTTCTCACTAGTGAGGTTGTTAAATTCAAAGGGAAGAACCATTTACAGTGAGACAAGGCACCTTCCAGCTAGACAAAACTGTGGATACACAGGGTCCTAAGGCGAGATCCCTGTTCCAAAGCACATTCAGTGACACAGGACAGTTTAGTTTAGCCTGACAATTCTTCATTACCTCTAGAAATTAACTTCATCACCCCAAAAATCACAAGTTTTATGTCTTAGCTAATTTCTGGATCTTTTGGTTTGAACAATGGCAGCATATTTCATGTATTTTGTAAGAAATGTCGTGTTTTTCAAGAATCTGAAATCTTGGGTTTGGACTCTAGAAAAGGAATCCAGGTTTGGAGATAAATTTATCTTCTCACACTTTGGTTTTACTTGACCAGACACACATGGGAGAAAACTTGCCAATGGCCATTTTAAAAGCTGCTTTGTAGTAACAATGTTCCACAACTGCCAGACTGTGGGAGAGCTGAGATGTTCATCAACAGACGAACAGATAAAGAAGATGCGGTTCATATGCACAATGGAATATTACTCAGCCATCAGAAGGGATGAATCCTTACAATTTACAACAACATGGATGGAACTGGAGCGTGTTGTGCTGAGTGAAAAATATCAAACAGAGAAAGACAATGATCATATGGCCTTACTCATATGTGGAATATAGGAAACAGCACAGAGGTCATGGGGGAAGGAAGGGAAAACCGAGTGGGGAAGAAATCAGAGAGGGAGACCAACTGTGAGGGACTCTTAACTCTAGGAAGGAAACTGAGGGTTGCTGGAGGGGGATGGGTGGGGGTACCTACATGATGGACATTAAGGACGACATGTGATGCGATGAGAACTCGGTGCCACATGTAACTGACGAATTGTTGAATTCCACATCTGAGACCAAATAAAATAAAATAAAATCTCGTTTGTTTTATTTTTCAGTGTTACATAGCAATGGAGGTGAGCTAGACTCCACCTTAGTGTCCTTCCCAGGGTGCCATGCAGTCCGCGAGGCATTGCTCTGCCACCCAGCCCTGAACTGAGTCGAACACCCGCCCCAGATGCGTCCGGGCCCATTTCTAGCTGCGCTCATGTCTCTCTGCTGTTGGACACCCAGCCAGGGTCAGGTACACTACCCAGGTCCCATCTGGGTAGATGTTTTTGCAACTTCTTTGAAGGTGTTCTCGGTGCAGGAGGCAAAATAATAAATGGTAATGTTAGGGTGTTGCCAAATGGAGTTCTAGAGATGACTGAGTCCTATCCAGGCAGCAGCTCAGTCTCTCCGCACACCTAACATCACAGGGGGGTGACAATGTGTGTGTCCACCGAATTGTTTTCTTATTCCATTTGTAGAATACCATCCTTCTGCTTTCCTCCCAGCTCTGTGATTATTCTTTTGCTGGTCCCACCTCATCTGCCTGTCTGTCCCTCACCTGTGGCCATTTCTCAGGGCCCCACCTGTGACCACAGACAGGTGTTCATGAGTCCCAGGGAGGGTGTGAGGTCAGTGAAGAAGAACAAGTCTGGAGCCCAGGAAAACCACCTCCACTTTGTTGGCCAACCAGATGACAGTGATTGAGAGACTCCAAGTCGCCTTTTGTTCCCACGCACCATTTGTTGTCATTTTGTCCACATTGACATCTATTAGGATGTTAGTATGATTATGTGATTGCCCTGGGAATGACGGCTTCAAAAACAGAGACAGACTTTTTTATTTGAACTCATTACACTCAATCAAAAAGGATATGAATTATGGTAGAATTTGCCTCACACGAATTGGACACATGAAGTTCTGCATCTTGAAATATAACGAATAAAGCCCCTTGGTTTCCCCATTCTGTGCTTTGGCTGCTGGGGACACTTTGTTCTAATGTTATTTACTCTGCAGTAGAGTTTAACCTGAGATGTAGTTGCCTTGAATTCCAGACATGGAGTTTATTAATTAATAAAGTGAAAAAGGTCACAGTTATGCACTGACTCTGAATACGTATGTCTGCATTGTGTAGCATGCTTTATACATTCAATAAACATTGAAAACACAATTGTGTTGTACTCGGGAGCTCTGGACATCCCTAAAGCTTAAAGGTTTTATGTTGACTATCAGGAGATGGGCTGCCTAATGTTATTTTAAAATAATATGGTGCAGAGGGCTAATTATAACATATGTGAAACAAAGCAAAACAAATTAAAAAGGGCCACAAAGTGGAGAGTGGGGGTAGCCTCCACTCAGTTTCAATAAAATGCCTTGGTGGGACTGTGCACTGATCCATGACAGCCAAGCCCTGACTCCTGAGAGGGTCTTAGAAGTAAGAACAGTCTTTCCTTATCGTTTTACATTTCACCACTCTGCCGTCAGAACTTTGTGGTGCTTAGATTAAATGGGCCTGAGGACTTCTCAGATGCTGCCGAGTTGGGGAAATCTGTGGAAAGAACTTGGGGAAATGAATGTACTAACTCTTAAGATCAAATTGGATCCTTTTCATTGTAATGAAATGACCATGACTTTGGCTGGTATGTTACTAAATTTGGCTTTTGAAGGTGTCAGACAAAGTCAGATATATTGATAAAAATATACACAAATTAATTTTTTTACAGATTTAAAATTATAGGGAGCCATTTCTGTTTTCCAAAGACATGCAAACAGCTGACACAACTTGGAATAGAAACGACCTAAGAGCTGTATAATTGGTGACCCAAAGCATATGCAGACAGATTGACAGGAGTCATATCACAGTAAATACAAAAATGAAAACTTTTGAAACTCAAGGGAATAAAAAAGCACAATATACTTACATTGACCTTCATGGTTTTCAAAGTGTGAATTCATCTGATTTCAGTGATATCCCTCAGCTCCACGGGACTGAATTTTACTGGCACAGACACTAAAATAACATGTAACACACAATACTAGTAATTTATAGTGCACCTGAGAGTAGCTTCCTGCCTGCTGACCCTCCTGACTCCCCATGAACTTGTAACATTTCAACTAGATGTTACCTCTGTATTTTGTTACGCTCTTTGCTCATACCTCAGTTCTTCTGATGAATATTAAAACTAACCTAAATGCAAATTAAAATAATAGTAATTGTAATAACAAATAATTAAGTAAAATGCAGCTGTATTTCCTTAAATTAAAACATGTGATCTTAAGTAATACATGTTTCAGAGCCATAGAGCATTTTAGTCCTATGCTTTCATTTACATAGAATAATTGTTTTAAATATCACTTGGAACCTAGAAATAATTACTTCTTTTTTTTTTTTTTTTTAAAGATCAACTCTTGGGGCACTTGGGTGGCTCAGATGGTTGAACGTCAGCCTTCAGCTCAGGTTGTGATCTCTGGGTCCTAGAATTGATAGATACCCACCTCGGGCTCCCAGCTTAGTGGGGCGTCTGCTTCTCCTTCACCCCCTGCTCATGCTCTTTCTCTCTCTCTCTGTCTCAAATGAATACATTTTTAAAATTAATAAAAAATAAAATTAAATAAATAAAAAATAAGGATCTACTCTCCTAGCAACTTTCAAATATGTAATGCAGTGTTATTAACTATAGTTTGAGGATTATTTCCTTTTTTAAAGATTATTTATTTGGCAGGGAGAGGCAGAGAGAGAGCACAAGAAGGGGAAGCTGCAGGCAGAGGTAGAAGCAGGCTCCCGGATGAGCAAGGAGCCCGATGTGGAACTTGATCCCGGGACCCTGGGATCATGATTGAGGATTACTTCTTAAAATAAATGAATAATAGAGGGAAAACTATATTTAGAATGAAAGTGCAATCAAGTCAGTTATGAGCACAGGACATAGCCCTCAAGCATGCTAAGAACTCTTGGAATTTTGTGCCTGGCTTCCTCCAGATCTCTTCCCATGTCTTTTCCCTTTGCTGATTGTCCTTTGTATCCTCTACTGTAATACATCTTAGTTATGAGTACAAGTGCATGCTGAGTCATGTGAGTTCCTTTGGCAAATCACTGAACCTGAAGATGTTCTTGGAGACTCCAGACACAGACACCAGAATGGAATTTCTTTTCTTAAAGTAAAAATACTAACTCACACATATCTGATCAATAATTTTGCGAATTCCCATCTTATTATTTTTTCCACCTTCTTGTAATTTTATAAATTGCTCACATATATCACTTATCACATCAAGGCAAGCATTAATATATCATTGAGACAGAGTTAGAGACATGTAGGAAACAGGCTAACTATGGGGTCCTTGGTTACTAAGAAAAATTCCGTGCATGAGGTGGGCAGTATAATTTGCATAATATTTTAAAAATGATGATTGTACTTTGTATTTTGTTTTTTTAAAGGATTTTATTTATTTATTTGATGGAGAGAGAGAGAGGGAACACAAGCAGGGAGAGTAGGAGAGGGAAAAGCAGGCTCCCCACTGAGCAGGGTGCCTAATACAGGACTTGATTCCAGGACCCCGGACCATGACCTGAGCTAAAGCCAGATGCTCAAAGATTGGGCCACTCAAGCACCTGTACTTTGAATTTTAAAACAACTCAAGGATATAGTTGATAAGTGTGACAAAAAGGACAATTAAATTTTGGTTTGATTTGTGATGTTGAGTGATTGTAATGTGTTAAGAGCTACACAGGCACTGTCTCTTTTCAACAATTTCCAAGTTATACACTACTATAATCTCCAGGTTACAGGTGAGGATGCCAGGAAAGCATTAAGTGACCTGCAAATATTAGTCAGCTCGTCAGGGGCAGAGCCAAGCCCTCACCCAGGGTGGTGGGATGGTGCAGCTCCAGCGTCTAGCCACTGTGATTCATTCCCACCTTCTGGGCTAGCCATGGCGGCTGGCAGAGATGCTGGTGATGCAGACAGCCTCGTGTGATGGATGCCTGTTATCGGTAGCTAGAAGCGCCCACCTTTCACTGCCCAGTGTCCAAGTGCTGTGTCTCCTACCTCGTGGGTACACAATGCCAGTTGGTTGCCGTGGAGATTGAATGGAGGGAGGCTCTCTGAACTCTAGAAGTGTGGGGCGATGTGGGATTGGGCAGAGGTTCTTTCGCCACCTTTAATTTCATGACCTCCAACGCAGGAGTGTGTAAATTGCCAAGTTCCTATCACCTTCTTTACAGTTCTCTCTCCTCTCTTCCAGCCTCAGAAATGGCTGATGAGGGATAATTGAGTGGGAGAAAGACTGATGCTTATCCTTATCTCCTGAATCCTGTTGAATCATTTTCTGTTATTTTCCACACAAAGTATCTGTGATAGCTAAGAAAGAAGTTTAACTTTTTTTTTCCCCTGAACTCTTTAGGTTTCTTTTTCCCAAAGTATCTTCTGTTTGGTCTTGGAAAATGTGATCTCAAAATTATTCTTAGGATCTAGAGGACACCTTCAAGGTGCTTCTGGAGATGTAAAAATTGCCCATGAATGGTGTAACATTTGATATAAAAATTTGCCCGACCATTGTATGACTTTCATTAGACAACATTTCTTTTTCACACTTGATTTCTTTTCAGATGTTATAAGTAATTTACCCCCCAACTTTACTGAATAACTAATATAATTGTACATATGCAAGGTGTACATATTACACTTTGGGGCTCTGATGCACATTTTCCCAGAAGGACAATAGGATAAGAACAGGTCAAGGAATGATACATGTGGGAGTCAGAGTCTCTGTGTTTTGCCAGTGATCTATGCAAGCTTCTCATCACTGCTTTCTTCCCTAGAAATCACTCACCTCTCCCAAAGCATTTCCATGGCCAACGCTACGGGCAGCACAAGGTCTGGACAGCATTGTAGAGCGCATGTACCCTTTGTTCTGTCGTCTCTGTATCTATGCATTTGGCCAAATGATGGCTAACATATCAACACACACATTAGTGGGGCAAGTCAGCTGCTCCCTAGTTAAAACTAGTAAGTGAAAAAAAAAATAAACCAAGTTATTTAGGTGTCAAAAAAACTCTTGCTGCTTTTTTTATGTTTATAGATTAAATTTTTAGAATTTATAGGCACAGAAATGTTGATCCTCTAAGCAACTCAGCTAGTGTGAAGTGAAGACTTGTCCATGAAATGGTCCATGTAAGCATGGACCTCACTGTGACAGTCATTACTGCCTGTAGCCTGGTCCCAGGTCCCTGAGCAGCAAAGTGTTGTCAGGGAGTGCATTAAAAAATAATGGGCTGGGTGCTTGGAATTAGAGATACCCTATTCTTATAGACTGTTCCTCAGATGTTGAAAGAAAGGGGGAAAGAGCAGGGTCAGCAACTTCAAAAAGAGATATAGCAAGGACATTACTACTACTGGTCTATCTCTAGATTGAGCACATCGGTAAAAGTCTTAACACACCAGATACTCAGTTCTTAGCCTTTGCAGCCACTTTGGAAAACAGTGTGGAGATTCCTTAAGAAATTAAAAATGAGCTTCCCTATGACCCTGCAATTGCATTACTGGATATTTATTCAAAAGATGCAGATGTAAAAAGAAGGGCCATCTGTACTCCAATGTTCATAGCAGCAACGGCTACAGTCACCAAACTGTGGAAAGAGCCAAGATGCCCTTCAACGGACGAATGGATAAGGAAGATGTGGTCCATATTTGCTACGGAGTATGATGCCTCCATCAGAAAGGATGAATCCCCAACTTTTGTATCAACATGGACGGGACTGGAGGAGATTATGCTGAGTGAAATAAGTCAGGCAGAGAGAGTCAATTATCATATGGTTTCACTTATTTGTGGAGCATAAGGAATAACACGGAAGACATGGGGAGATAGGGAAACGGGAGTTGGGGAAAATTGGAGCGGGAGACGAACCATGAGAGACTGTGGACTCTGAGGAACTAACTGAGGATTTTGGAGGGGGGGGGAGGCAGGTGGTGGGTATTGTGGAGGGCACGTCTTGCATGGAGCACTGGCTGTGGTGCATAAACAATGAATTCTGAAACACTGAAAAGAAATTTAAAAAAATAATTTTTTTTTAAAAGTTGCAAGGGCTGTACTTAGTCTTTGCCCTGCCTCTTACTAGATCTTTAACTTGTACAAGTTACAAAATCTCCCTGACTCGGTTTTCTCATCTGTAAAATGGAGGTTAACAATAATAGTATCTACATCTACTACATAGAGACAGTGTGAGAATTTTGAGTTAATATAAGCACTAGCAAACAAGTGGGATTACATCAAACTAAAAAATCTCTGCATAGCAAAGGAAACCATCCATAAATTGACAAGTGAACACTACTGATTGGGAGAAAATATTTGCCAATCATATATCTGATAAGGGATTAGTATCCAAAATATATAAAGAATCCAAACAACTCAATAGCAAAGAAAAGAAAACATAAAAATGGGTTGAAGGTCTGAATAGATGTTTTTCCAGAGAAGACATACAGACGGCCAACAGGTGCATGAAAAGATGCTCAATATCATTAATCATCAGAGAAACGCAATTCAAGACCACAGTGAGATATCACCTCACATGTGTTAAAATGTTTTTTATCAAAAAGATAGGGAATGACAAGGGCTGCTGAGGATGTGAAGAAAAGATGGAAAAAAGTGTTTATAACTGTGTCTGATATGGTGCAAGCACTACACACACACACACACACACACACTGCTACTAAATTATTGTTAGTAGTAGCTGATTTTAAAAGCTTGAATTTAAGCATAATTACTGAACTGAACCGTTGTCCCATTGCCCAACAACATACTTGAGGTATTTGACAGTTATCATCACTAGCAATGGCTGATTTAAAGGCCAGGATGCAATATATCTTCATTTATTCTGGAGCAATAATTATTTTCCACTTTGGTGACTCTCATGTACTAAAATATTTTATTTTTTAAAAAAATTTTTACTTATTTATTGACAGACAGAAAGTACAAGTAGACAGAGAGGCAGGCACAGAGAGAGAGGAGGAAGAAGGCTCCCCGCTGAGCAGAGAGCCCAATGGGGGGCTCCATCCCAGGACCCTGAAATCATGACCTGAGCTGAAGGCAGAGGCTTTAACCCACTGAGCCATCCAGGTGCCCCGCTAAAATACTTTAAACAAAGAAAGACAACTACATTAAATATGGGCTTTCTTCTAGAAGATGGTACACATCAGAAATCAGTGAAGAAAGAAAAAAAAATCTATCATTTTTTAAAGTAACTTTGTTGAAATATGTTTATATAAAATAGCATTCTTCAGTTGAAAGTGCACCATTCAATATTTTTTTTGAGAATATTTACGGAGTTATGCAACCATCAAGGTGATCAATTTTAGAACATTTAATGACCTCAGAAAGAAACTCCATAGCTTTTAGCAAATCACTGAATTTTTTCCCTGTCCCTCCTCCCTAACCCTAGGCCATTGCTAATCTACCTTTTGTCTCTATGGATTTGCCCATTGTAGACATTTCTCATAAAGGAAATCAAACAAATCCTTTATTAGATATATTATTTGCAAATATTTTCTTCCACTTGTGGGTTGTCTTTTCACTTTCTCGATGGTGCCCTTTGAAAAGCAAATATTTTAATATTGATGACAGCTAATATACAGGCTTCCCCTGCTATCTGAATGTAGTGCACTCCTAGGAAACCTCTTATAAGCTGAAATGACCCAAAGCTAAGAAGCAATCACCATTCTGTAAAAGCAGAAATCTTTTTTGGATTTTTGTTTTGTTTGTTTTGTTAGCAAATACAGGTACTAATGTAGACCTTTTATAAAAGACGAACAGCAAAAATTGAACTTTTGGGTGGGGAACTCGTATGTATTTTTGTTTTGGTTGCCTGTGCATAGGGGTGATAGCTAAAAAACCGTTGCCTAATCCAAAGTCATGAAAATTGATACCTGTTTTCTTCTCAGGGTATTATAGTTTTCCCTCTTACATTTAGGTAGATGATCCATTTTGAGTGAATTATTGAATATGATGTATGAATATGATGCATTCTTTTGCATGTGGATGTCCATTAGTCCCAGTACCATTTGTTGGAAGGGTTATGCTTTCCTTCTTGACTTGTCTCAGCACCTTTATTGAAAATCAATTGACTGAGGCACCTGGGTAGTGCAGTCCCTTGATCATCTGACTCTTGGTTTTGGCTTAGGTGGTAAACTCAGGGTCATGAGATCAAGCCAGTGGCAGGCTCCATGCTCAGCTGGGAGACTTCTTGAGATTCTCTCCCTCTGCCCCTCCTCCCCACCCACCCCCTTGCACTGTGCTCTCTCTCTCTAAAATAAATAAGTCTTAAAAAAAAGAAAGAAGATCAATTGACTATAAATGTGAGAGTTTATTTCTAGACTCTCAATTCTATCCATTGATCTATGTGTCTGTTCTTATACGACGTTGTCTTGATAGCTATAGCTTTATAATAAGTTTTTAAAATGGAAAGCGTGAGTCTTCCCACTTTATTTTCCTTTTCAAAGTCGTTTGGTTATTCAGTCGATGTCATTTGCATTTCTGTATGAATTTAAAGATCAGTTTGTTAATTTCTGCAAAAATGCCAGTACGAATTTTGGTAAGGATTGCATTGAATCTGTAGATCAATTTGGGTAGTAATACCATTTTAACATTGAGTTTTCTGATTCGTGAACATGAAATATCATTTCATTTATTGAAGTCTTCTTTGTTTTTTTTTTTTCAGCAAAAATTTTTAGTTTGGAAAGTATAAGCTTTGCACCTGTTAATTTTGTTTCTGAGTATTTTATCCTGCTTGATGCTATTACAATTGGAATTTTTTCCTCAATTTTATTTTCAGATTATTCCTTGCAAGTGTAAAGAAATGCAATTTGCAGCTTGTGTCCCCCAACCAAGCTGAACTCTTTCGTTAGTTTTAAAATTTTTTGAGTAGATTCCTTAGAGTTTTCCATATACAAGATCCTATATATGGAAATATAGGGCTTTTTTTTTCATTTTTAATTTGGATAACTTTTATTTAATTTTCTTGTCCTATTGCCCTGCTAGACCTCCCAACAGAGTGCTGAATAGAAGTAATGAGTGTGAACATCCTTGTCTGATTCCTGATAACAGGGGGAACACATCATGAACTTTGCTAATGAGACGTTTATGAGCAATCAATGCAGGCTTTACTTAACCAACTACTTAAAGACAAGAATACCTGAAATTATAATTATGAAGGAACTGATCCTTGGAGACCAAATAAAAGCCAATAAGAAGAAAGAAGTATTTTTCAATTCCCTATGTTGGCCAACACTTATTAGTGCTGAATAATTGGCTGATGGTTGAGATGGGGAGAAAGCAGCTAGCTGTTAATCAGCCTACCATCCATTCCCATCCTCACTGGCATTATTTTAACTAATCCAAACTATTACAAAAATATTTAAGTGCACTCAGTGTACACTTAACTTGAAAAACCTAAAATATATTTAACATGTGGGGACAATTTTAAGATAAAAATGATATTTAGATTATAGCTCTAATTGCCTGATTTTAGTCCAAATCCTGAGCCATAGAAGAATATAATAAAACCAATGAAATATGCAATGCTTTCAGAATTAAAATCGAGTGAAGAGAGAAGTAAAGAAAATTTGGGTAAGAAAGAAGGTCTCTTTCTTGAGCTAGTAAATATGTGTGTTACTACATTGTGAGGATAAAATATTGAGCATTGCCCACAATTAATAAGTCACACTTAAAGTAATACTGGCTTGAGTCTAGTATAAGTTGGCTTAAATTTTCACAAATTAGTTTAAAGGCTTTTATGGACAACATTTTCCATGTAATTTTGTCAATGTGTAAACTTTTACTAGTTAATTATGTGAATGTCTAAGTATCTTTTGGAATTTTGGAGAAAAACTCTGACCCTAAGTATTCTAAGTGTTCTCTAAGCTTAATTACTGGGATTTAGAACTTCATTTTAAGACTCATTGATATAAACTCTTAATTAATTTTGAAAATATGACCTTGAGTATAGAAAAAGAACACTGGCTGGGCGTGAGAAATAATGTCAACCACAGCAGCCTTCACTTGTCCTTGGTAAGTTGGGCCTTTAAAAGCAATCTTCACAATGAGCTGCTGCAGTTTGAGTTAAACTATAACTTTTTTCTTTCAGGGCACCTGGTTGGCTCAGTCAGTTAAAGGTATGCCTTCAGCTCAGGCCATGGTCCTGGGGCCCTGGGATCAAGTCCCACATAGGGATATCTGGTTGTCAGGGAATCCGCTCCTCCCTCTCTCTCTTCCTCTCCGTACCCCCCAAATAAACAAATAAAATATTTAAAAAATATTTTTCTTTCAGTTAGAAATTGTATTGATTACACAATATTGGCATTTAAAAAAAATACTTGTGGGCAGCGTTAATTATTTCTGAATGGCCTGGATAAGAGCCAGTTGCCTTGGTCTTTATTGAACTGCTGACCTGTGATCATTCTCTGGGGAGCTTATCTTCAGGAATCTCTAACTTTCAAAGGCGGGTCCTTAACCTGCACCTGTGGCTTCCTCTGATTCCGTCCTGGCCTTGGGCACAGAGCATGCTGGGAGCAGGAGGGCGCAGGCTCCTTGTCAGCTCAGCGCGCCCTGGCTGGTCTCTGTCCTCTCGCCTGGTTTTAGTGACAGAGCCTTTGACCTCTCTCCTGGGCGAGGTTCCAGTCTTTTCTCCAGCGTCAGAGTTTTGTCCTGCCTCCTCTGACACGTTCCCCTCCCAGGAATCGGGACTGCTCGCGTGCCCTGTGGTTGGTCCTGCTCTGTCGCCAGACACCGACCTGTCGCTTCCCACTCCCGGTTCTCTGTCTCCTGCTGTGTGATTGGGACCCTCACCGTGGCCTTCGTGGCTGGACGATGTATCACTGGTGTCAGGTTCGGGCTGTCCCTCAGATGTTCAGATCCTAGTTATGGAAAAACTGAATTTTGTTAAGACTCATAATTTGCCTTCTATGTGTGTAAGAACTGGCTGGGATGCCACAAACTAAACCCATGGACGGTTTGGGGAAGTCAGCATGGAAGCCAGTGTGCTGCAGGGCTCGGGAAGCTGCCCATCGGTGTGGGGGCCCATTGTCTTAGAAGTGTTCCAGTGGGAACGTCTTTCCCTGCATAGGACGTTGCCCAGTGGGTCCAGCTGGGGCTGTCCTTCCCCTCAGATCTTTGATTCCTTATTTCAGATCCCACTGTCGTGGCTTTGGATGTCCACAGTTTTCCCTATAACTTGTATTGAGTAATCTCTGATCTTACACTCATAGATTCCTGTCTGTGCTCAGACGGAATGTGTTTCTCTTCTGTTCAAACAAATGCAAACTCAGTCCCTTTATTCATTTCTGTATTTAAAAGTAAATTCAGGGAAGCATCCTGTGAGTTCGGAAGCTATTGTGGACAGTCCAGGGGTGACAGCTTTCTGCCATCTTGTGGGCTTCTTCTCTCTCCCACCCACTCTTTTCTCACTCCTCTTGTTCCTTTAACCAGGAAATCACCGAACTACTCCTCCAGCTCATGCAGAGTCTCTTCTCTCCTCGGCCCCTTGATCCAATCAACATTCAAACTCTGCTTGGAGGGGTCCCATGTCAAGTGTAGTACAAGATGTCCTGCAAGAAAGCCAGAGCACTTCTAAAGAGCTCTGTTGTGAATCAGTTTTTCTGCTCCATCATATACCTCTGTCCCTCAACACACACTCTTATTAGAATATATTTCTTTCTAAAAGTAGCTTCTTATTTTGTAGCCTTGTATGTATGTGTATGTGAGTTCATGCATGTGTGTAGGACATGGTCCCCATGATGCAGGTCCCAGCTACATTATAATTTGTTTGGCAAGGATCAAGACTTTCAACTTATATGTCACTTTCCATTTTTAAAAAGATTTATTTATTTGAAAGAGAGAGAGAGAGCGAGAAGAGAGGAGTAGAGGAAGAGGAAGAAAAACTCAAGCAGACTCCCCACTGAGTGTGGATCCCAATGTGGGGCTCGATCCCAAAACCCATGAGATGATGACCTGAGCCAAAACCAAGAGTTGGACGCTTAACCAACTCAGGCACCCCTATATCTTTCCTTTTTTAAGAAAGGTATCTGTATTAAATATTGTGTACATAATAAATATTGAGTAAATGTAAGTGTTGGCTGAGAGCGATAACAATAAACTGAAAACACCACCTGACCCACCACTTAGCTTCAACACTAGGCCCTCACCCAGACCTTCCGTGTCTGCTCTGAACCCTCTTCCAACCCACTGGTCCCTGCCCCTGGGAACCAGTCTCCTGGGATGTTTGGTATTCCCACGCTTTCTTTTATCATTTTGCCACAGAAATCTTTGGCTACAACAATTCTTAGTTCCATGTGGTTTGACTTAGACATAAGTGAAAGGCCATGACATTGTTCTATGACTTGCTTTTGTTCATTCACATTATTTCTGAGAGATTTAGCATGTTTGTGCAGGTAACTAAGATTTCTCTTCATCTTCACCTTCACACTACACAATATTCCTTTGCATTCCTAAATTTCATGTTATTACACTGAATGGCACTTTTATTATATTATTTTATTGATTACTTGATTGTGATTAAAAGCAATGCTGCTATGACCATCTCTGTCCACATCTCCTGGGGCAGAGGTTTTTCCAGGTTTTGGCTTCCCAATTATGGCAACCATAGAAATTGGCTTCTGCATGAGCCAAGGGAAAAAAATAAAGGCACGTATGATGATCTTAAGTATAGAGACCTTGTCCAAGAGTGGAAGAGATCAACATCTTGGTGTACTTGATCCCTCCTCCAGGTCTGAGGGTCAAGGACCTACACTCTGGGTGCAGAGCTGCTGGTACATCAGATACAACTGGGCTACAGTACTCAAATTATTGTCCAGCATCTTTTGGCAAACCTCACAACTTTCATTACACTTGATCCAATTAGTTATATCATGAAAACAAACATAAGATGGGATGTTTCTGTGACACTGAAAAGCCAGGAAGGGACATGCAGGGGTTTCATTTGTGGAGTGACAGCTGAGAAATGACAGGAGAATGATGATGGGTGAGCAAGCCTGAGCGGTGCTGTGTGGAGTTGCCATCACATGAACATTGCACAGTGTGGCTTCTGCAGGGAGAATCCTGCTAACAGACCCTAAGCCGTCAGATGCCACCCAGCATACCCCATCTGTCTACATGTCTTGGATGTCATCCAGTTCCCTGAACATGGGAACTGGATGACATAAACAAGCATGGATAGAGGACACATATTTACTACGTTAAGTCCAGGATATACTAGAAACCTAGAACGTGGTTCCTACCTTCAAGACATTTGAAGTTATGGTATCAGGAGTGATTATATCTCGCCATAGGAAGTCATTTCAAAATGGTGCAAATTTGTGTTAAATATAAGCCTTTATTTTTTAAATTAACATATAATGTATTATTTGTTTCAGGGGCATGAGTCTTATATAATACCCACTGCTCATTACAACATATACCCTCCCCAATGTCCTTTACCCAGTTATGCCCTCCCCCCAACCCCTCCCCACCACCAATACTCAGTTTGTTTCCTAAGAGTAAGAGTCTCTTATGGTTTGTCTCCCTCTCTGGTTTCATCTAGTTTCATTTTTTTCCTCTCTTCCCTCATGATCCTCTGCCTTGTTTCTTAATTCCACATATTAGTGAGATCATATGATAATTGTCTTTCTCTGATTGATTCATTTCACTTAGTATAATATGTTCTAGTTCCATCTACATTGTTGCAAATGGAAGATTTCATTTGTTGATGGCTGTGTAATATATGTATATATATATATATGTATGTATATGTATATATATATATCACATCTTCTTTCTCCATTCATCTGTCAGTGGACACATGGGCTCTTTCCATAGTCTTGATACTGTGCACATTGCTGCTATGAACACTGGGGTGCAGATACCCCCTTCAGAACAATACATTTGTATCTTTGGGATAAATACCTAGTAGTGTAGTTGTTGGGTTGTAGGGTAGTTCTATTTTCAACTTTTTGAGGAACCTCCATACTGTTTTTCAGACTGGCTGCATCAGTTTGCATTACCAATAGTGTAGGAGGGTTTCCCTTTCTCTACATTCTCACCAACACCTGTTGTTTCCTGACATTAATTTTAACCATTCTGACTGGTGTTAGCTGGTATCTCATTGTGGTTTTGATTCATATTTCCCTGATGCCGAGTGATGATGAGCACTTTTTTATGTGTCTGTTGGCTATTTGGATATCTGCTTTGGAGAAATGTCTGTTCATGTCTTCTGCCCATTTCTTGACTGGGTTATTTGTTCTTTGGGTGTTGAGTTTGATTATTTCTTTCTAGATTTTGAATACTAGCCCTTTATCTGATATGTCATTTGTATATATCTTTTCCCATTCTGTAAGTTGTCTTTTGGTTTTGCTGACTGTTTCCTTTGCTGTATAAATGCTTTTTATCTTGATGAAGTCCCTATAGTTCATTTTTGCCCTTGCTTCCCTTGCCTTTGGTGATGTGTCTAGCAAGAAGTTCCTGGTGGTAGAGATTGAAGAGATTGCTGCCTGTGTTATCCTCTAGGATTTTGATGGATTCCCATCTCACATTTAGGTCTTTCAACCATTTGGAGTCTATTTTTGTATATGGTTTAAAGAAATGGTCCAGTTTCATTCTTCTGCATTAAGTATATAACACTTCAACTCTTTCTCACAAAACAAGAAAAGTCTCAAATACACAACCTAACCCTACACCTAATGGAGCTGGAGAAATAATAGCAAATAAAGCCCAACCCCAGCAGGAGAAAAGAAATAATAAAGATTGGAGCAAATATCAATGAAATAGAAGCTAAAAGAACAGTAGAACAGATCAATGAAATTAGGAGTTTGTTCTTTCAAAAAATTAATACTAATAAACCTTTGTCCAGCCTTAATAAATAGAAAAGAGAAAGGACCCAAATGAATAAAATCATAAATGAAAGAGGAGAGATCACAACCAACACCAAAGAAATACAATTATAAGAACATATTATGACAAATTAGACAATCTGGAAGAAATGCATACATTCCTAGAGATGTATAAACTACCAAACTGAACCAGGAAGAAATAGAAAACCAGAACAGATCCATAACCAGGAAGGAAATTGAAGCAGTCATCAACAGTCTCCCAACAAACAAGAGCCGAGGGCCAGATGGATTCCCAACAGAATTCTACCAAACATTTAAGGAAGAATTAATACCTATTCTTCTGAAGCTGTTTCAAAAAATCAAAATAGAAGAAAAACTTCTAAACTCTTTATGAAGCCAACATTACCTTGATCCCAAACCAGACAAAGACCCTACCAAAAAGGAGAATTTACAGACCAATATCCATGATGAACATGGATGCAAAAATTCTCACCAACATACCAGCTAGTAGGAAACAACAGCATATTAAAAGGATTATTTACTATGACCAAATAGAATTTATTCTTGGGCTGTGGATTCCTGATTCACAAATCAATCAATGTTATACACTACATAAATAAAAGAAAGGACAAGAACCATATGATCCTCTCAATAGAGATGCTGAAAAAGTATTTGACAAATTGTAGCATCTTTTCTTGATTAAAACTCTTCATAATGTAAGGATAGAGAGTACATACCTCAATATCATAAAAGCCATCTATGAAAAACCCACAGCAAATATTATTCTCAATGGGGAAATACTGAGAGCTTTTCCTTTAAGGTCAGGAAAATGACAGGGATGTCCACTATCAACACTGCTGTTCAACATAGTACTAGAAGTCCTAGCCTCAGCAATAAGACAAAAAAAAAAAAAAAAAAAAAAAAAAAAAAAAAAAGAAAGGCAAACTAAACGGCAAAGAATAAATCAAACTCTCACTCTTTGCATATGACATGATACTTTATGTGGAAAACCCAAAAGACTCCACTCCAAAATTACTAGAACTCATACAGGAATTCAGTAAAGTGGCAGGATATAAAGTCAATGAACAGAAATCAGTTGAATTTCTATACACCAACAATGAGATATAAGAAAGAGAAATTAAATTACACCCCAAATCATAACATACCTAGGAATAAACCTAACCAAAGAGGCAAAGAATCTGTACTCAGAAAACTATAGAACACTCATGAAAGAAATTGAGGAAGACCAAAAGAAATGGAAAAACATTCCATGGTCAT
The DNA here is from genome assembly GCA_003697995.1 of Taxidea taxus jeffersonii. Lineage (NCBI taxonomy): Eukaryota > Metazoa > Chordata > Mammalia > Carnivora > Mustelidae > Taxidea > Taxidea taxus. Next base: position 63,266 of record RCUC01156640.1, read on the forward strand.
AGATTGTTTGGAAGAACAAATATTGTTAAAATGTCTACACTACTTAAAGCAATCTACACATTCAGTGCAATCCCTATCAAAATACCATCAACTTTTTCCACCGAACAAGAATGAATAATCCTAAAATTTGTATGGAAAAAGAAAAGACCCCGAATAGCCAAACGATTGTTGAAAAAAGAAAACCAAAGCTGGTGGCATCACAATCCGGGACTTCAAGCTCTATTACAAAGCTGTCATCATCAAGACATTTGTGATGCTGTCACAAAAACAGACACACAGATCAATGGAACAGGATAGAGAACCCAGAAATGGACCCTCAATTCTATGGTTAACTAATCTCTGACAAAGCAGGGAAGAATACCCAATGGAAAAAAAAAAAGACAGTCTCTTCAACAAGTGGTGTTGGTACATATGTCTTTAGATGATAGTGCACCAGGAGTTCAGAGCAGAAAGAGCTTTTTATGAGATGGAGGGACTGGAAAAAGTTTCAGCTGCTGGGGAAAATCTAAGTTTTAGTATCAGAAAAATGGGGGGTCTTATCCTTCCTCCATCTATTATACACTATGTGACATTAGTAAGTTTCTAGGTCTTTGTAAGTCTCAGTTTCAGGATCTGTCAAATATTAATCACAAAAACTATTCTGCAACATTTTAACTGAGAATAAATTGGAAATACACAGAGGATGCCTGTTACCTACCAGTTTAAGTTCCAACACCATCCATCACTTACCTATTGGCTTTGTCTGGATTTGTATGTGTGGAAATTGCTTCCATGTTGTTTGGCTCTGAAGCAGGATTGGGCAAGGGGAACCATCAGACCATGGCACAGACCTGTCAGAAGTCTCCTCTGGCACAGTGGATCATCAAGCAAATTTTTCTGTCAGAGAAATTGAGCGGAAATGGCGAGGACCTTAACCCCCTGCCTTGCCCAGTCATTGGATGTGGGAATCCCTGAAAAGAACATGCCCTTGGCCACTGCCATCTTCCTCAGGCCAAGGACTTCCCTGAGAACATTTTGACCACATTTGAAAGGTAAGGCAGTCCCTGAAGGAGTTAATAGCTGGAGGCTGTCAGCCGACCAGAGTCCTTGGGGCTGGACCATGAGTAGGAGTCCTGTCTAATACACCTCCATGTCTGTCCCCAGAATTATAGAACCTATAAAATATCCCAAACATACTGTATAGGACTTTGAATCTTCTAAAGTATATGGCTTACTACTTGGGACCAAATTAGATAATGAAGAAAATTGGATTAACTATTTAATTATTAATTGTATATCACTCATAATTCTCTTCATGTTCTCCCGTGCTATAGACAGCAGTTATTCTCAACTATGGATCCACATTACATTCACCTTGATAATTTTTAGAAAATACCAATACTTGGACCAATTAAATCAGGTCTCTGCAGATGAGCGCAAAATCCAGGCATGTATAATGTTTCATAGCCCCATAAGTGAGTCTACTGTGTAGCCTGGCCAAAGGTCCATGGTATCTACATACGACCTATTAGGAGCTACTTTTTAATGTGGGGAATGGAGAGCTTCTGGAGGAGAAGGAGGGCCTCTGGCCATGGCCTCCTCCTCACCAGCATCATGACAATGACTCAAGCACAGTCAGCGCTCCCTGTGGTCCAGACACTGTGCTAAACACTGTCCATGTAGTAGCCAACAGGGCTTAGGGAAGTTAACTGATGATCCCCATATCTCAAGGCTTGTCTATAGCTGACTATTACCATTAGCATCTTCAGTGATATAGACGAGAATCAATAGCTCCTAATTGTTGGTCGAACAATCCTCCTAAGTCACTCTTGTTAGATTCATCTAGAATTCTTTTTAATGATCTTAGTCCTCAAGCCCCATGGCAAACCTCTTGAGCCCCCTCTCAGGGGCTGGACCTGGAATTTCTACTTCAGCAATCCTACTGAGTAGCCTTTATAGTTGTTTAAATTTGAGAACCAGTCTGCTGTGCCTATGGATCTCCTCTCATGTCTGCCTTTTCAAATTTCTGCCCCTGTCCCCACCTCACTTCTGCTTCTCACCTCTCAAGTAACTTCCAGGTGAATTGACAGTAAGAGGGGTGCATAAAAATTGAGGGGCAATCTGTGTACCTTGGACACTTTAAGTTGTCCAAATAAGTGATAGAAATTTCAGTGTGACCATTCTTCTGCTATTCTTTAGTAATAATCGGGAAGATTAAAAGATAAAAGTTCAACCCTTAGCTTAATGATGGACCTCTGAGGCACATCCTCAGTTGAAATCTTCATTATTCATCCAATCAGGCTTCACTGACAGCCCACCATGTGCTGGGAAAATAAAAGTATCACGGGTGAGAATAAGACTCAGCACTTGACCTCAAGGACAGCTCACATCATACAAGAATAGAGAGACACTTCCCCTACAGTTTGGCTCAATGCACCATCTGAATTGAAATAAGAATACCTTCCAATGAGCACAGCGATTTGGGAACATGGACCTGGGACAGGAGAGCCAGAAACATTTTGCCTCTCAGAGGAGAACATGAGAGCTGGCTCTTGGAAGATAAAGAGATGGTTGTCTGGTGGAGAAGGTCTGCAAGGTTCTTCCTGGGGGAAGGCACAGACTCTGCAAAACACATAGCCATAGCAAGGCATGGGACAGTCTGGAAAGGGTGGGAAATTTAAGTTAGCTGCACTTGTGGGTGCAGAGATGGGAGATGAAGCTAAAAGGGAGGACAGGTCAGATTAAAATTTTTATCCTAACAAGTGAATTCAGGATTTCAGGTGCGTGGGCAGATTTGGGCCAGTGGGGAGGAAACACAGCTGTTTAGAACAGGCTGAGTTCCAATTGCACGTGGTTAGTCTGACAATGAGGTGAAATTTTTTCTTTGAAGCTAAAGAGAAAGGTTTGGGTCAGTAATAGAAACCTCAGATGGGCTTTGAAGCCACAGGAATGGATAAGTTCCTGCCTGAAGAAAGCATTTGGAAACTCTACCAGATAACTTGGAGCGCTCATAATTAGCGTAATGTAGCAATTCAGAAAAATGACATTTTGATTTTCTTATTCTATCGAGTAGACAGCTCCCCCTCTTTTTTCCTTTTAAATTAATGTACTGTGAAAGTGCTTAGCATGGATTTTTCTCAACCATCCCAACTCACACTAATGGGACCAGGCGCAGTGTAAATTTCACCACTGGGGTGTGAGGCTGACTTAGACTCTCTGCTCCCGCCCGGTGAGTGTCAGGGAAGGGCTGCACCCTCTGCCAAGTGGGTGGCTGTTGTGTAATTTAGATACAATAAATCCATGGCAAGTAGTCTCCTTCTCCTTCCAGAAACTTGAATTGCCTCCTTAGCGGAATCATTTTCGGTCTAGTTGGAGTTACATTTAAGCTCAGAACTGGATGAGAGCTTACAAAGGACACCCAGAGGACTCCATTGACTGTGCTCTTGTTTTAAATATAATTTGGTTTCCATTCATAGAAAATGTAGTAGAAAATCTCTTTTATGCTGTCAGCCTCTGATTTTGCCTGCTTAAAAGAGTGTTTGGTTTGGTATGGTTTTTTGTTAGGCAGTAGAGGGTGTTGGGACAGAGATAGCGTCTCCCCTCTGGCTTCGGGTAGAAAGGGTTGATAGAGGACGCAGCCTGCTCTTTTTAAGCAGAACTGGAATAGGGCTTATAATCTATAAGGTGGAAGTAGTGAGAAAATAAGGACAGTGGGTCCTTATGAGCTGCCCTCGGTGCCAAGCCCTCTGCATAGAGGAGCTCACTGTGCGGCCACCAACCTGGGAGCTGGACCCCTAGGCAAAGGAGACACAGAGATGTGACTGGCCTGCTCTTGGCCACGTGGCCTATAAGCATGGGAGCCAGGAGTCTAAGCTGGGCCTTTGAGCCCCAGAGTCCACACTGTGAATGCTGTGCTCTGCTTGAGCACCTGCTGTATACCAACCACCATTCTAAATGCCAGCGACATCACGGTGAACAAGCCAGGCTACACCTTCCAAGAGCTGCCTCCGTGGAACTTCTATACCAAGGGTGAGGATGGGGGAATATGGTTTAAAACAATACTTCGGGATCAAAGAGTTTTGCATGTAATTTATGACTAAGATGCTTAAACAGACTAACATACTCCTTTTGGGAAGAAATTAGCCATGAGCTGAATCTGATAGACTGAGTTAATTAAAATATCCTGTTCAGGTATATGCTTGCCAAGACCTGTTTTCTTCTTTTAATTCCCCTTTACTGTATAAATGTAATGTTGAGTTTCCAGTACAAGGCCAGTGTAATTCACTGGTTCGATTACAACTGAGGAGCGAGAACTTTCATACTATATTAGCTGCCTGCTACTTCGGGATAATGACCAGCTGAATTGATGAACTTTATAGAATGCTCTGTTGCCATGGCAACATGCTGCCCAGGGAGTGGAAGAGGGCATCTCATCATTACCTCACTGATAATGCCTGTAACGGATGCAAATTCAAAACGTTCCTTTTACTCTGCAGTAACTCTGGGTCAGTGAGACACACACTGAAAAGTATCTCTCTGATACAGCAATGAAGAATCAAATGTGAACACACGTAATGCCTATCCAGACCACACACAACTTGAAATAAGTCATTTAGCATTCTGGGTTATCAGTCTTGGCATCTGCAATGAATCTCTGTGCCTTGCCAAAAATGACCCCTGCTCATGGGGTGTTTACTTCACATACAGGTATAATTTCTTCACAATATTCAGTGCACAGAAAGCATAAATGTTCCCTTAAACTACAACAAAGGTCAGAGGAGAAATAAGAAGAAGAAAAAGTAAAAAAAAAAAATGTTGATCTCTCATACGTTGGTGGTGAGAACCTAAAATGATACAGACACTATGGAAAATAAGTTGGCAGTTTCTGGCAAAACGACATATCCACTGGCCGTATCAGGCAGCTACTTCACTCCTCGGCACATATCCCAAAGAAAAGAAGGCTTATGTCCACATCAGACATGCACGTCACTGGTCATGGCAGCTTCATCTGTAACAGCCCAAAGCTAAAAACAATGAAAATAAATGCCCGTGCATAGATGAGCGAGCAAGCCATCGCACCTCCATACCAGGGAACACTACTCAGTCTTACTCAGCGGTATAAAGGAATGAACTACTGATACAGACAACAGTGTGGATGGATGTCCAGAGCATGACTCAGAGTGAAAAAGCCAACCTCAAGTTTCTATACCGTGTGATTCCATTTATGCAACATTTTCAAAGTGACAACATTATAATGATGGAAATTGGAGTCATGGTTATCATTAGTGATATGACTAATGGATGACGGTGGAGTGGAAGGTAACACAAAAGAGATCTTTGTGGTGATAAAATGCGTCTGTATGCTCATGATTACACAAAACTACACAAGCAATGGTAATTACATGGAACTGTACACACTTGTAACAATGTCAGAATCCTGGTCTTTGCAGTATACTGTCATTAGGTAACATGTGGCCATTGGGGTGAACCTAGGTGAAGGGTACTGGAGACCTCCCTACATTCTCTTTGCAGTTTTCTATAAATCTGTAATTATTTCAAAGTAAAAAAAAGTTCCAAATTAAGTAAAAGCAAGTAAGCCTCACTCTTCTGTAAGAAGATTATCAAGACCTTTTTGTACTTCAGAACGAGTGAGACAGAAGCTGTATTTCAAAAAGAAAAGTAGTGCCTAGATTGACCTCTGGTTAAAATAAAACTCAACAAAGCAAACAAAAATCAGAGGAAACCTTCTCTAACGTTCTGATTGCTTTGTGGCTACCCATAAGCTTCTGAAACAATCAGATAATGATCACATTCTCTCTCACAGGACATTCGTCACTAGCCAGTGGGCACATTCTCAACAGTTGGTGCCCAGTGGCCACGTGAGGAGCTGGGAGGCAGCTTCAGACTCAGCCTTGCACTCACTGGCTGAATAACCATGAGCTATTAGTTAACCTTTGGGGACCTGGATTATTTTACCTACAATAGAAAGTCTAGCGTGGGGATTTTCAAACATTTTTAGAGATGGAATCTTCTGTTCAAAGGACATTTTATGACAGGTTTCAATATGGAAAATGCAATCAAATGAAGCTTGTGTAGTTGTGAATCCCTCAGCTCTGGTTGTGAGTGCCTGCGTCCCCAGGATGGCATGGGGACACCTCTGTACATCCCCAAGGTCTAGCTCTCTATGGACCAAAGCTATGGCCACTGGCCACAGGCCATTGGCACTGGGAATGTGGCTGTTCTGAACTGAGGTGCTCTGTTCAGTACTAAGTATGTCAGATTTCAAACACAGCCTGAAAAAAATGAATGCAAAGGGTGTCATTCATCAATCTTTTACATATAACGGTTATATGTGTTAAGTCCTAATGTTTTGTATAGATTGGTTCAAATAAAACTCATGATTAAAATTAATTTCACCTACTTCTTTTTTACTTTTCTAAATGTAGCCGCTGGACAACTCAAAACCACATATGAGGATTGTGATGTCTCTTGGCTGGACAGTGCTGGTCTAGGGAAGCTCAGTCCCCACCTCCAGCCACCAGTGCTCACAGGTTGTGTGGGGATTTTAATCATTGTTGCTGCTTCCCCAGTCCCACATGCAAGTCACCTTGTTCCCGTGAAATGCTTTAGGAATTTGTCCTGGCAGCTTTATTTACTACCACACTCTGCTCCAAGAATATCATTTCATTTAAACCCAATACTTTTTTATTTTCTGCTGAGAACACATTTTTCCCCCAGTCACTCTTCCCATAGCGTGCTTCATAACTCATGCACACATTTTCCTGTGGGGCGGAGGTTGGGGAAGCAAGCGTCAGTGTGTCACACATCATTGCTGTGACTGGAATTCTTTGGGGGAACTGCCTTCATGTCCTTTCCAAGTTACACTGCATTTTTTGATAAGTCTTGTGGAAATATTTATTCTCTAGCAGTCACTTTTAAAATTGAATTTATTACTGTTTCATGTGATGATGGGCAAGCTGTACCTCTGTAAGTCATTTGTGTTCATGACCTTTGTCTTTTCCTTTGATCATTCTCCTGATGGCTTGGATTACTGAGGTTGAAATGACTGTCTCTGTAATTACGGTAATCCAATCTACCTCCATGTTTCCTACCCACCATCTAACTTACTCCTGATCTTCTGGGACTTCATTAGTCACCAGCAAAAATCAATATTATGAATTGTTTAGACCCGCAATCTGATGATTGTTACCCAGGAGAGTTCTTTTACCACAACTAAACACGCCGTGAAGCCCTTTAGTGAGTCCAGGGATGTTGCCCTTATTTCTTTGGACAATCATCTCTTCCTCTGATTTCTAGAAATATTATTTTATTTGTTTTTTTTTGTTTGTTTGTTTACTTCTGGGCAGTTTGCCATATTTCTTGATTTAAAAAATAGATATTATGCTTTATAAAAAACATTAGAGATTTATTAATTTATTGAATGATGATAAACATAGAAGTACAGATCATTAAAAAAACAAGTTTTGAGGATACAAGTTTTGGTGGTTTCTTATAAAACTAATCACACTTTTACCATACAGTCCAGCAACTGAGCTTCTTGGCATTTATCCAGAGTTGAAAACATATGTGTACACACACACACACACAAAACCTGCTCACAGATGTTTGTAAAAGCTTATTCATAGTTGCCAAAACTTGGGAGCAACTAAGATGTCCTTCACTAGGTGAATGGATAAACGACAGACAACGGAATATTATTCAGTACTAGAAAGAAATGAGCTATCAAGCCACAAAAAGACATGAAGGAAACCTAAATGCATAATACTCAGCAAAAAAAGCCAATCTGAAAAGGCTACATATTGTACGATTCTTCTATATGACATTTAGGAAAAGGCAAAGTGGTGGAGAGAGGAAAGAGATCCGTGGTTGTTGGGGCTTGGGGAGTGGAGATAAATAGGGGGAACACAGGATTTTCAGGGTAGTGAAACATCACGAGTCTATACACTATCCCCGTGAATACCTCTCACATGCATTTGTCCAAAGCCATAGAATGTACAACACCATGAGGGAATCTTAAGGTACACAGTGGACTGTGAGTGATTTTGATGTGTTACATTTGAGTGCTGTGTTACAGTTGCAACAAATGCATCTCTCTGGTGGGGATGCTGATGGGGGACACTCTGCCTGGGGGAGGGGCAGGACGCATATGGGAAATGCTTGTACTTTCTTTTCAATTTTCCTATGACCTAAAGACTGCTCTAAAAAATTGTCTTTAAAGTGAGAAATAACATTTGAAACAAACAAACAAAGAAGGTAGCTAGTAGTCCTAGATACATAAATGAGGAGCCCCACCCATTTTATTAAGACATGTTTTAATAATGTAGTACCTTCTACATTTACTCATAATTTTTAATTCAGATTTTTGCTTCTTAACCACATGTACTTGGGTAGAAACAGTGAATTAAAGACTGGGCATACTGTTTTATATTCTTCTTAAACTTTTAAACTTTCTATCATAAAATAGAAGAGATACAGAAATCCACGTTAAATGGACATATAACTTAGTGAATTATTATGAATTAAATATCATTACTTCTTAACTTTTCATCATACGTTTTTTAGGTGACTGTGTACCTCTAAATAGTGCAGGGACTTTTTTTAATATTCCCAGGGTATTTTTAAAAACAGTTTTAGTGGGTTGTAACAACCATTGCAATAAATTGCATATATTTAACTTGGACAATTTGGTATGTTTTGACCCAGTTACACACTATGAAACCACCAATACAATCATGACAGGGAACATAGTTATTGCTCTATGAATTTCCTTGCTTGAAATCCTCAATTATAATTATTTCCTCCCTTCCCTTCTCCCATTACCCATCTCTTCTTCTTTGTGCCAAGGCAATCACTGGTAGGCTTTCTGATGCTTTAGATCAGTTTGCATTTAATGTAAATGGAATCACATAATATGTACTCTCTTTTTTGGCTTCTTTCACTCAAACGTTATTTTGATATCCATCTATATTTTTCACATTACTAATGGTTCATTCTTTTTACTGATGAATAATATTTGATTGTATGGCTATACTGTAATCTATTTATCAGTTCACCTGCTGATAGACATTTGGGCCCTTTCCGTTTTTGCCCTATAACAAATAAACCTGTTGTATTTTTCTATGGACATATGTTTCCATTTATCTTGGGTGAGTACCTAGATGTGTACCATCTGCGTCATATAGTACAAAAAATTAAAATGTTCGGAAACTGCCATACTGTTTTCCAAAGTGACTGTACCATTTTTTAAAAAACATTCCCACCGGGAGTGCATGAGAGTTCCAAATGCTCCTCACCCTTGCCAGCGCATGATATGATCAGTGGTTTGCTGAGAAGTGTGTTGGTTTCCCTATATTTGGTGATTTTCCACATTCCTGTTACTGATTTTTTAAAAAATTTAATTTCCTGTACTCAGAGAACACACTGTTTTTTTTTTTATTTTAAAGATTTTTTTTTTTAAATTTATTTATTTGACAGACAGAGATCACAAGTAGGCAGAGAGTCAGAGAGAGAGAGGAGGAAGCAGGCTGTCCACAGAGCAGAGAGCCCGATGCGGGGCTCGATCCCACGACCCTGGGATCATGACCCGAGCCGAAGGCAGCGGCTTTAACCCGCTGAGCCACCCAGGCGCCCCGAGAACACACTGTTTATGTCTGATTTTTTTTTTTATTGATGCTTTTTTTCTTTTTTTTTTTTTTTTTTTGGCTTAGGTTACAGTCTATACTGGTAAAGACTTCATATGCATGTGAAAAGAATATGATTCTGCAGTTGTAGGACTGAGGATTTCAGAAGTCAATTACATAAATAAGGTTGACCCCATGCTTTGAGTCTATCAATATCCTTATGGATATTTTGTTACATATCTCTACAAGTGTTCTACTCACTGTGGAAAGAGCAGTGTGAAAACATCCAACTATAATTGTGAATGTGGCTGTCTCTTTGTAGTTGTATAAATTTTTGTTCATGAACTTTAAAGTTCTGTAACTAGTTGCATACCTGTTTAGCTCTATTATGTCCCATTAATGAAATGATTCTTTCAATCCATGGCAATGTCCTTGCCTTGAAATGTACTTTGGTATTAATTAAGCCACTTTGGTGATCTTTTGATTAGTGTTAGATTTGTGGATCTTTTTCCATCATTTTATTTTAACGTAATTGTGCTTTTATATTTAAAGTGAGAGAATTTGCTGTTGTTGTTGATTTTCTTATAAGCAGCTTATATTTGGGTCCTGCTTTTTAAATCTAACCTAGCTATGTATGCCTTTTTAATGGATATATTTAAACCATGTATTTTAATGGTTAACATGATTGCTGGCCTAATTGTTTTTAACCCACCATATTACATTTTGTTTTCTATTTGTTATTATATCTCTTTATTGCTCCCTGCTTACTCATGGTCTATCTTTTTTGGATTATTTGAGTGTTTTTTTAACATGATATTCCTAAGTGTGGGCTACATGTTCAGATATCTAACTCTGTCCTTTACTAGCCTTGCTAACTCAGGATTTCATGGACTCTATGTGAGTTTGGCTAAGCTCCTGCATTCCCTGAGCCTCCATTTTATCTTATTTCCTACCTCACGCTGCGAGTATTGCATAAAATGGCCTAAGGGGCTCTATAAGCCTGTGGCCAATGGTAGCTTCTCAACGCCTTGGTTTGGTCATGTATGAAACTGGGATGAATACTTACCTCACAGAGCCGCATAAGGATGGAATAATTTATGTAAGCATAACACTCAAATCATCACCTAACCACTGGCATTCATCCATGATTCTTGGCTCTCACTAATAAATACCAATTCCTTCTTTGAAATGAGCCTCTGCCTTCATTCTCTGCCACACACAGAAAATGAAATGGCAGACACTGCTGTGCACACACCCATTTAATTGCTACAGATTGTTTCGGGACACCTCAACTGTCTCTGTTCCTCGCAACACCCATGGAGAACGTGCTCCCTGAGCCTCACTGTCTGCTGGGCATCAGCAAGACGACAGGAGGTAATAATGCAAATATCCTGTACTCTTAGGGAACTGAATGCTCTGGTTTGGGAGACCACATGGTCTGGTTCAGGAAAAGCTAGTTAAATAATCAAAGTATAAAATTGCATCTGTAAATGCCTCAGAAGAAATGTTCATGAAAGTAACCAGTTTTATGGAGGAATTACTGGAGACAATACCCCAGTAATTGAGACAGAGAAGTCTCTTGCTGAGGAAGACATGGGGTGGGGTAGTGAAGGTTGGGGATTATTGCAGAGAAAGGGTACAGTACTTGGGAGGAGTGAAGAACTTGGGTCCTCCGAGGCCTTTGAAGATAGTGAGTGTGGGCGAAGCATAGAGAATGGGGGGAAGACGGGAGATGAGGGTAAAGGGGGACAAGGGCCTAAAGCTGGGAGCATATTAGAGAAGCTTCAGTCTTATCATGACAGCAGTGGGAAGCCAGCCATGCAAGTGTTTTAGTTGAAGGGGGCATAGTGGCCTGATTCCAGTGGAGAAGAGCTATGTGTTCTCCTTTTCCATGAGTGGTTGATCACCAAGAGAGAGCGATTTATTTCCAAGACAAGCAGAACTCAGGTCTACTGACAACTAGTTGGTATTTCCTTCCATTAGCATCTTTATTATGCTTTGCCAGAAGGAATAGACCATTTTCATTTTGTTCTGTATTTCAATCCGGGCAGGAGGTTATTTTTTTACCCCTTTGATCATTTTTAGATGGGTTTGCATTTTTCAAATATTTTATTTATTTTTTAAAGTTTTTTTTATCTATTTATTTGACAGACAGAGATTACAAGCAGGCAGAGAGGCAGGCAGAGAGAGAGGAAGGGAAGCAGGCGTCCTGCTGAGCAAAGAGCCCGATGCGGGGCTCCATCCCAGGACCCTGAGATCATGACCTGAGCCAAAGGCAGAGGCTTTAACCCACTGAGCCACCCAGGCACGCCAACATTTTTCAAATATTTTAAACATGATCCTGCAGTCCTAGAACAGGATGACTGAACTTGTAGACACCTCCGTCCTTCACGGTTCAGGGGTGTGGTTTCAGGTACATGTCAGAGGAAGGGAGGGAAGCTGGCCAGTCTCAAAAAGAAGACACAGCATCAAGTAGCCAAGAATAGCCACGGTGTGAACACTCTTAGAGTATCATGAGGTGCTTCAGGGATGGAAAACAGATGCTGACAGAGAGCCCTCAGTGTTCTTATTTCCCTTCATCAGGAAGAAAAACAGAACCTCAGAACTTGAATATTCATGTCTATAAGATAGGATGGTATTTTCTCCTAAAAAAATTATTGGAGGCTTCCAACATAGGGCTTCTCGCCTGTCTTCAACTATAAGAAAGGGAAAGCTTGAGGTCAAGGAAGTAGGAGGCTTTTTCTAGTTTATAAATCATTTTATATGGGTGATTTGTATTAATTAGCCTATAATTGTATTTTAGTAGATAATTGTTATATATATGAATTTATAAAATGAGCTACTACATTTTCTAATTTGGCTGTTGGCTATTACGTTACACTAATACTTCCTCCAAACATAGCATTTTATAGTTTTCAAATACTTACACATATGTTTATTCTTCCATTTTCTCACTATAATGTATAAAATGAGATAAACAGGTCAGATTTTAGGGTCAGTCTCTTACAGATACGGAATCTGAATCAGAGAACATAAGCAACTTGTTCAAGTAATCGTTAGTTGAGTCAAAGTAAAAATCACACCAGCTAGTGTTAAACAGGCAAGTGCATTTTATTTAGGGATATTGCAATAAGGGAAAGAGACAAGAACTGAATGTGGACTCAACAACGCTGAACAGAGATGATAGATTTTAAAACTGCTAGGGTGAGCTAACGGAAAACAACTTCATGGATTTGTTGATCAATGGAGTGTGTCCAACACATTGAGTTATTCCTGAGTCTGCAGTGTTGGTCTCTGTTGATTAGGCCATCTGCATTTGCTGGTAGGTGCCCACTGAAGGGAGGCTCCCACCCCCCACAGAGTCTGGGAGATAGGAGCCCTATCTTCCTTGGTGATTACATTCTCAGGGATGTCTCCCAGGTCCTTGAGAAAGACAACTCTGCTGTTAAATTGGCAAAGACTTTAAACAGATTTGCATCTCAAAGGGGCAGAGAAATAATTTCCATTTTTCAAAAAATTGAAAGTTTTTGAAGTAAATGCTCTAAGAAAATGGAGGTCAGGGTCATAGTCAGAAAGAAGCCAGTCTAAAGTATGGCCAAGGTGGGGGGGGGATGGGGCAAAGGGGTGATGGGCATTAATGAGGGCACTTGATGTGAGGAGCAGTGGGTGTTACACACAACTGGTGAATTATTGAACTCTACCTCTGAAACTAATGATGTACCATATGTTAATTAGTTGAATTTAAATAAAATTAAATAAAAAAAAAAACAAAGTATGGCCAAGCTGAGGGGAACTTTAAGGCCTCTGAGCCAGTTATAAAGCACTAACTAGAATTCTGAGTTCTTCCTGTCCCTTCCTGTCCCTTCCCATCACTCCTCTCCCGAGCTTTGTTCAGTTCAGGGGAACTCTGAGCTCCCCAAGGCTGAGGCTTATCAGTTCCCAGGTTCCATGCAGCCTCCAGCCCGCTGCCCAGTGCAAGAGATGCTCACTGATACTTGTGGGATAAACAAATGAACACTTGACCCCCCCTCACTGTTACTTTACTGTGTACCTGGAAAGAGTGTCCAAATCCTTATGAGATGGTGAAAGTCTCTGCTTACTGAAGAGTGTGGGGTTAAGACAGCATCCGAATGAAAACCCTTAGACCTTAGCTACTTTTTTGTTGTTGTTTGTTTTCATTTTATTAACTAACTGGGAAGAACCTGAACCTGTACAAAAGTGGAGGTGCCAGGAAATTGAAATCTTCCTTTATAAATCTGGTATGAAAAAAAATGGTGCCATTAAACAAGTTGTTTTTGTTGCATTCATGTAAGCTGATGTCTGGACACCATTAATCCAGTTAGCCTCTGGTACTGTCATTTAGACCATAAAATTAACACCTCATTAAGAAAATTAGTATGGAAATTAGGTAGCTGCAGAGTAATTATTGCTTGAAAGGGCGACTTTTCAAAAGGTGGAGTTAAGAGGTTGGCACTTCTATTAATTAAATATTCTCTAAAGACCGCATACGCCTGATGGGAGAAACATACAATGTTTCCATGTTTGGAGAGAAATTACAGGATCCCGACAAAGTCCTTCATCACCCCAGCCACACGTCATTAGTCATTCAGTGTGAAGCACAGAAAGATCCAGAAGGGTGGTTTGGCATGCGCCCAGGTTATAAAATACACCTTCTCCCTTCAAAATGAATTTCATGTTTTCCAAATCTCAGTGTCAAGCTTTTGTTTGCATTGGCTTTGGGGTAGTCCCTACAGACTGTGGCCATTCTTTAGTTAATTCATTCGTGCCATATTTATTGAACTGAATATGTGCCAAGTACTGAGCCCGGCCCTGAGTATGTGGTGATGGAGGAGATAGCTCTGGCCTGACTTTTGTGGGGCTGAAAGTTTCATGTGAAATTACAGCATAAATAAATTTCCTTGATCTTTGTTGTGTACATGAGCTAAAAGGGCTTGGCACTAACTGAGAGTTCACTTTACCTTAAAATACATTTATCGTTAAAGTCAGACTCTGGAGTAAACTCGAAACCCATCTACTGACCTCATATGTGTGTCCAACTTGTTTTTGAAGCCATAGCTGAGGTGTAACCAGTGTTCCCAACTTGAGTTTTCAATAATAAGAGGATTATTAATAAAATTATAGCCCATCCACACAACGGATTATTTTGATGTCACTGAGTGGTGATTATGAAGAAATGGTCATAATACTTATTGAGGAAAATAAACTAGAATTATATGTATGCCATCATTACAACTATTTAAAAATAGAACAGGTAAAAGTCAAGATTAAGTACATCAAACTACTAATTACGATTATAATAGCATGTTATTAGAGGGACACTGAGTGAGAAGGGACTGTGTCTACAGGATAATAAAGGAACTACCCAAAGTCTTGGGAGTCAGGTGTGTGGCTCAGGAGCCATTTAAAATTCAGGAAGAGATAGAATGTTGCAACGGATTAAATCACCTAGGAAATTATGAAACAGACATTTTATAAGTATCAGTCCTAGAGTAATCAGGGACAGATCTAGACTTTATGAGGACCGAACTCGTAATTTATAAGCTTACGCAACTGACTTCTTTTAAAAAGTAGATTTCATATTTTGGAGCGGCAAAGCTGAGGACAGAGAGTCCCCATATGGCTTCTTTCACACAAATGCACAGCCTCCCTCACGAGGAACATCCCTCACAAAAGGGATGCACTTGTTATAACCCATGAATCTACACTGACATGCCACTCAAAGTTCATAGATCTTATGAGGGGCTCTCTGGAATGCTGTACTTTCTTTGGGTTTGGTCAAACATACAGTGGCCTTTAACATTTATAGTATTATACAGAATGGTTTCCCTGCCCCGAAACGCCTCTGTGCTCCGCCTGCTCATCTAGCCCTCCCCCAGCTCCTGGCAGCCACTGGTCTTTTTACTGTCTCTATAGTTCTACCTTTCCTTCTTCTTTAATTAATTTTTTATTCAAGTATAATTAACATACAGTGTTCTATCAGTGCCATGTGTACAACATAGCGATTCAACCACTGCACGCATTTCTCAGGGCTCATGGAGAAAAGTGGACTTTTGATCCCCTTGATTTATTTCACCTTCCCCTGACCCAGCTTCTTCTCCATTTTTAAGAGTCTGGTTATTGGTCTCTTTCCTTGTTCATTGGTTTTACTTCTTAAATTCCACATCTGAGTGAAATCATATGGTATTTGTCTTTCTCTGGCTTATTTCACCTCGCATTACACCCTCTTGGTCCATCTGTGTTGTTACAAATGGCAACATGGTTTTGTCACTCCTGAAACGTTAGAATCATAAGCAAGTAGCCTTCTCATACTGGCTTCTTTCACTAAGTAATATGCACGTGAGTTTCCTTTACGTCTTTTCACGGCTTGATGGCTCATTTCTTTTTGTGCTGAATAGTATTCCATCGTATGGCCAGGGTTTGCTTATCCATTCACCTACTAAAGGATCCCTCGTTTGCTTCCTAGTTGAGGAATTACGAACAACGCCACTGAAATATCTGTGTGCACGTTTTCATGTGGACAAAAGTTCTCAGTTCATTTGGGGAAATACTAAGGAATGTGATCATCGGATCACACGGTAAAGGGATGTTTGGGCTCGTTAGAAATTGCCAAACTGCAAAACACATTGCAAAGTGCCTGTACCATTTTGCATTCCCACCAGCAATGAATGAGAGTTCCTATGAACTCTGGTACTATGGTTCCTACGAACTACGGTACAACCTCGCCAGAATGTGGTAGTGTTAGTGTTCTGGACTTTAGCCATTCTAACGAATGTGTGTGGTGGTGTCTTATTGTTAGAATTTGCAATTTCCTAATGACATACAATGTGGAGCATCTGGTAATAGGCTCATTTGCCATCTACTCATCTTCTTTGGTGAGGTGTCTTTAGTTCAAATGTTTTCCCCATTTTCCAAATTGGATTGTTTGTTTTCTCATTGTTGAAATTTAAGAGTTCTTTGTATATTTTAGACAAAAGTCCTTTTCCAGGTGTCTTTTGCAAATATTTTTCTCTTATCCTCATCTTTATTGATGTGTAGTTGACTAATAAAATTATATATATTTAATGTGTACAACTTGGCATTTTTATATATGTGTTCACTATGAATACTTGCCACAGCTGGCAAGGGAGATTAATCCTACCTCCTTATCTCTGCAAAACAGGGTTCAATCCTGTGATTTCTATATTTCAGAGATATCTAAATCAGTAACTATCAACCAGGGAGTTGAGGTCTATGACCAACCATTAATTTAATAAGTTGGAAAACATTTAAAATATGAACAATATGACATACTAGAATAACACAGAAGAGAATAACTAGAATGGAGTGGAAAACATGACAGTAAATTGCACGTGTAGAAGGTAACAGCTGTCCTTGAGACTTGAGTGTGTGCTGTTTGCCATGTGAGATGCAATTTTTCATAAAGTATGAAAACAAAAAAAAAAACAAAACCAGATTGAAAACCATTTCTTATCTTCTCTATAACAAACATAAGAGCTCTTCATGCTTGAACACTGGAATACACATGGAGAGGTGCTGGTTGTTGGAGGGCTGTGTATTTGTCGCTTTTTTTTTGGCCTTTAGAGTTTGATAGCACCTCACTGACATATTTATATTTGAAGCACAGCAGACTTTGTGCAAAAATTAAGACGTATTTTTTGACCCCTTGTGTAACTAACAACTCTTCAAACTGTCCTGGGTCTTCTGATTCTGTGCATTAAACCCTTGTTCACAGCAGGGTTTCCCTCAAGGAAACACAAGGTGGGTCAGGAGTAATCACATCTTCATTTTGATCTCTGGCGGGGGAGGCAAGGAGACAGTGGCCCTTTCACTACCACTGTTTTGTGGAAGAGAGAACACAGAATATCAACAGTGCAGGCTTTTCCCTGAATGAAGTGACCACAGGTTCTTTTCTTTCCTTCTTGGGCCCTTGGACACAGTGTTTTCTGGTCCTTGTTCCCCCCCAATGACTTCAACATCCCTGAGCTGCAAAGGGCTCATGTTGGGCCATCAATACTCCCCAATGTGCTCTTTGTCGTGGTTTTGGTCCTTGAGCACAGACCTGACCACAGCTGAGCCTGCCTTCCCTGGACACCTTCATCCTGGAGGCAGACTTGGCCTCTGCAGAAATATTTTCTGTTTATTCTACAGAACATGTCACAAGAGGACCATGATTAGGACTGAGATGACTGAGACCCATGGGGAGGTCCAGATGAACAGCTCAGGGTTTGGGGGACAGCAGGTGAAGAGTGACTGCAGTGGACAGTTTGCATCATATCAGAAATAGAAGCTATCAATCAATTATAATTACTAGATAAAAGGACCCGTTATTTCAAGTGCCCTGTATTCCTCCCGCTGCCTCTATCTTACTCTTTTTTTCCTCGAAGACAGCATTGCAAAATTTACATCAGAGTGAATCATTTTTAAAACAGATCTTCCAGGAAAATTGGGAGTTCTATAATCACCCATTAATATTTTAACTAAAAATTATTTGGTTGACATTACTGGTATTATATACCAACTAATGAAATTTATTATTAAAAACAAGCTAGAACATGAAAAGCTATCATTTACATTTTATTTTTTAAATTTATTTCTAAATTCAAATATAATTGACATTCAGTTTTGTATTAGTTTCAGGTGTACAGGACAACTATTAGATAAGTCTACATTATTCAGTGCATTTTCTTTTTTTTTTTTTTAAGATTTTATTTATTTATTTGTTAGAGAGAGAGAGAGAGCAAGCACAGGCAGACAGAGGCAGAGGGAGAAGCAGGCTCCCCGCCGAGCAAGGAGCCCGATGTGGGACTCGATCCCAGGACGCTGGGATCATGACCTGAGCCGAAGGCAGCCGCTTAACCAACTGAGCCACCCAGGCATCCCTCAGTGCATTTTCTTGAAAAGATTTATTTATTTTGGAGAGAGTATGTGGAAGGGGGAGGGGCTAGGAGAGGCGGTGGGCAGGGGAGAGAGGCCGACTCCCCACTGAGCACGGAGCCTGACACAGGGCTGGATCCTGAGATCATGACCTGAGCTGAAATCAAGAGTGTCAGATGCCCAACCCAGCCACCCAGGTGCCCCTATTCAGTGCATATTATACTCAGTATATAATATATCAGTAATGAATAATTTTTAATATTTAAAAGCAAGTCATTATTTAAACACTATCGATTAACATGCTGTACATATAATAGCATGTAATAGGAATTACTGAGTGTCATTAGCAAGATATACATAATGAATATAAACAGGTATTTTAGAGTTAACATAACTTAGTTATCTTTATAGTCAAGCCATTTATCATACATATTTATTAGAGTCATGCATTAATATTCTAATAGCTTCACTACCTTTCACATTGTATACACGAGAACCAATGTTCTTCTTAAGATCCACTCCCTCAACATTATTTCCCACATCATGATGCCCTTTTCTACCTCCCAGTCCTGGAGATGTCCTTCCCACTCAGCTGAGCTATTACCTTCCACTTCCCTGGACCCTCTTTCTATGCTCTGGTCTCCTCTGAACTTCCCTCAACTCCTGTACCAGCTTCGGCATGGGCTTCTGGTTCAGTATTCGCCCCACTGCGCTATGCTGTTCTACAACATCCATCAAAGTGTTCTTCCCTGTCACTAGGCAGCAAGTTCCCTTGTGTTCATGTCTTCAGTGTGTGCCACTGGGCCTCAGGCATAGGAGTGGTCGAAAAACCTTTATTGACTGATTCAGATACATAGCTGAATTGTTTCACACCACTTAATGAAAGACATTGTGACATCTCACGTGCTTTACTAGATGAGAAACCTTTTTGCAAATTTAGCATTTTCTTTAAAAAAAAAAATTTATTTATTTAGTTGATAGAGAGAGAGAGAGCATATACAAGCAGGGGGAGAGGCAGAGGGAAAGAGAGATGCAGACTCCTTGCCAAGCAGGGAGCCCCACAAGGGGCTCGATCCCTGGATGCTGGGATCATGACCTGAGCAGAAGGCAGCTGCTTAAGCATCTGAGCCACCCAGGTGCCCCAAAACATTTTCTGTATCAAATGTGTACAACCACCTCTGAAGCCACATAATATGTAGCAATTTGTAATTATACCGAGGCATATCAGAGCAGCCATAGGCATCCCATTTCAAAGAAAGCTTTGTTCTCATTTAACTCATCATTTAAGCCTCAAAATAGCTCTGTGAGTTGGGCATTACAATTCCAGTTTTATAGAAGAGGAAACTGAAGAAAATAAATTCTCCAGTTGGATCTGTAAACTTAATCATTTGTGAGTAACTTGGGAAATGTTCTCAGCCATACTGTTGATCTACTGTCTGGAGACTTTAAAAAAAAAAAATGTATTTTTGTAAGACAGAGAGAGAGCCCATATGGGCAAGCAAGCACAGCAGTGGGGAGGAGCACGGGGAGAAACAGATGCTCCACTAAGCAGGGAGCCCGATGAGGGGTTCGATTCCAGGACCCTGAGATCATGACCTGATCATGATCATTGTGTTTAAAACTGATTGATTTAATTGGTTTCCAAGTTCCTTCCTGTGAGGACTGGCTACTTTGCTTTGCCCTTTGGGTCTAGAAATTGGTCTTTCATCCACAAACAGTACAAGAAATGATATAGGTCCATCAAGAGGGGTGTGGACACTTCACTTTCATGAATATATGTGGCCATGGATCATGAGAGCCAGAAAGAAGTTCACACCTTGAACATTTAGACCATCTTTTGGAGGGGCGCCTGGGTGGCTCATTTCATTAAGCATCTGACTCTTGATCTTAGGTCTTGATCTCAGGGTCATGAGTTTGAACCCCATCTTGGGCTCTGCACTGGGCTTGGAGCCTCCTTTAAAATAAATGAATAAAATAAACCTACTTTTGGAATTTTTCCTAAGAAATTGACTCAACTAAATCAAATGACCATTTGCATGAAAGTACATATTACTCTTTTTTAAAAAAGACTTTATTTCTTTATTTGACAGACAGAGAGATCACAAGTAGGCAGAGAGGCAGGCAGGGAGAGAGAGGGGGAAGCAGGCTCCTTGCTGAGCAGAGAGCCCGATGCGGGGCTCGATCCCAGGACCCTGGGATCATGACCTGAGCCGAAGGCAGAGGCTTTAACCCACTGAACCACCCGGGGTGCCCCGAAAGCACATATTACTTTATCTAAGATAGTAAATAAATGAAGATAGGTACAATATCCAAAAGGATGGAAATGTTTAGAAAATTACATAACCAAATTTAAGGACTGGAAACATGAAGACAAATATGGAGTGTATACATAAATATTAAAATGTGTTTTTAATTGATGTCTTTTCTCAATTTGCAAGAACGTAGATATGGCCATGCATTTGTATGTGTGTGTTCACACACACAAACACACAATAATATACAGGTGTTTTTGCTATAAAACCATATGTGATTCTTGAAAAATTTTATTCTGAAAAACCTCACACTAAAATTAGCATGACTCATTGGAACAATGGGCTGCTCGAAACCTTTGCAAACCTGAAAGTAGACTACCAAGAAAAACAGTCATTAGTCCCTGGAGAAATGAGGAGAGAGCTAGAGGTTTACTTGGGATCTGTGGAAAGTGCACAGGAATGGCACAAGGGGCAGGCTGACCTGCAGACCCTGAGCCACACAGCCAGAAGCACAGATCCAGGCGGACAGACTGCCATCAGAGTGGGCGCTTGAAGGAAGGGCCACCTGCTGTGATCTGAAGATCATCCCAGATGACCTGGGGGTTTGATGATGAATTTTGACATACAGCAGGAGTGGTGTGATCCACAGACGAGAGAATTCATGATCCAGACTTCATTAAAATTAAACATTTCTGCTCTGTGTGAGACATTGTCAATGAAAAGACAAGGCACATGCATTGCCAGGAAGCCTGGCAAAATGCAGAGAGGAAATATTTGCAAAAGACACGTCTGGTAACAGACTGTTGCCCAAGAACTCTGACCATGAAGAAAACACACAGTTTGATGAAAAGTGGGTTGGGGTTTAATCTCCACGACTGCATAAATTCTGATGGTGGTCCATCTACATCTACCGGTGAGATGGCCGCGGTGTAGGAAGTTCTGACATCTGCACATTTGTGAGATCACCTGAGGTGTTTTCTAGGGGGTGATACTCCTATGTGTGTGGCATTACATTCTTTTATCCTCAGTTTATTGTTTTCCTTGCATAGGTTTAGCTAGCGTCTTTTCTACATCACATTTCTTCTTGGAATGCCCAAGTGTGGATTCGATGCATGCCAGTTTTGCCACATGGCCAAAAACCATATTTTCAAAAGCTCTGTCAGCTTGTAAATAAGTGGTAAAATCAGGATCATCAGCGTTATTTTATAAAGCCCGTGTTTCCTCATCTGGGGCATTATTGCCATTTGGGTCAGAGAGTTTTTGGTTCTAGAAGCCATCCTGTGCATTGTAAAATATTTAACAACAGTGCTGGGCTCTACTCACCAACTACCAGCAGTGTAAAACAAACATTTTTGCAAAAACAAAACAAAAACAAAACAAAACAAAACAAAAAACAAAGAAAAGTCAGTTGGTACTTAGATAATCTAATAGTTAAGGGGATCATAAAATTCCCAAGGGTCCAGTGGAAAATTATTGCTTTTTTTTTTAACTGATATCACCATTCTCCTTATGCATTCACATTGATAATGCATAACTAGGCATCTTTATTTTTTAAAAAGATTTTATTTATTTACTTGAGAGAGAAAAAGCACATAAGTAGGGGGAGGGGAAGACAGAGAGGAAGAAGCAGGCTCCCTGCTGAGCACAGAGCCTGACATGGGGCTCACTTCCAGGACCCCCAGATCATAACCTGAGACAAAATCAGACACTTAACCAACTGAGCCACCAGGTGTCCTAGATATTTTAAAATGTGAAGGTAAAGCCCAAAGAAAAATGAATATCACTGTTTAGTTATCACTGTTTAGTTTTAAAATACACAGGAGGTGCACCTGGGTGGCTCATTTGGTTAGGCGTCTGTCTTCGGCTCAGGTCATGGTTGTGGGGTCCTGGGATCAAGCCCCCCAATCAGGTCCCTGCTTGGTGGGGATTCTGGTTCTCCCTCTCCCACTCCCCCCGCTTGTGTTCTCTCTCTTGTTGTCTCTCTCTCTCTCTCTCTGTGCCAAATAAATAAAGTTTAAAATAAATAAATAAATAAACAGGAAGGTAGAAATATATTCTTCTTGTAGCAAGCCCCATCCTTAAATACACATTTAATTCTAAAGCGTAATTTCGGTACTTGTTTTAAATTTTAAAGCTTAAGATTCCAACCAAAGATCTTCTATAAATTGTGATAGTTTCAAAACCAGGACAATATACAAAATGATAACAGCCCGAGTTCTCCAACTTAAAATAACAAGCAAAGAAATTCATTAACCATTTTCATCACAGAGGGAGACACAAAGTGGAATAAAGAAAAGCTATGGGCTTGATTGCATGATCCCTGTTGTAATAGGGTGTCTACGAATCTCCCTAAGTTACTCTAAGAAAGCCATCTTCCCAAAATAATAATTTTTGTTGGACATGGAAGTAATTGACCACATTTTCCTAATGTATAATTTAGAATAAAGGTTAAAGCGTTCAAAATTTTGCCCACAGCATAAAATATTCTGCACAAGCAGAAAACGTAATATTATATTCTTTTTATAGAATTGACTTTTGTATTTGGATAGAGAAAAATCCACTGATCTTTAGGCTTTGAGCAAAATTTTAAGAACATGAACAACTGTTGACATTATCAAGAGAAAGAAATATTACTTCGGGCAGCTTTTCATCTGAAACCACTTACACTTTTTCCATGGAACAGTGTCCTGTGTTTTGGGTCTGCAGGCAAGCTTTCAGAGAGAATCCTGGCCAAAAAATAAAATAAAATAAAATAAAATAAAGGGAATTCTATATTATGTATCTACCAGAGAGTGCAAAGTTAAAAAAATATGCCAACATTAACATTAGAGAAATTATTAGTAGGCACTGCCATGTTGCAGATTTGTACAAGATTAATAATAACACCTTGCATTAGCCAGGATTCTTGAGGGAAACAAAACCAATCATGCAATTACGGAAGCCAAGGAGTCCCACAATCTGCCATCAGCAAGCTGGAGACTCAGGAAAGCCAGTGTTGTACTTCAGTCTGAGTCTGAAGGCCCAAGATGCCTGGATGCTGATGGGTGTGACTCCAGTCCAGATCTGAAGGCCTGAGCATCAGGGGCGCTGGGGGCAGAAGATCAGTGTCCCAGCCCCACCAATCTTCTTGCTCTGTTCAGTCCTCAGTAGACTGAATGATGTTCACCGGTCACACTGGCTGGGGGTGCGCGCGAGGCACTCGGATTTACTGAGTCCACCACTCAAATGCTAATTTCATCTGGAAACACCCTCATAGACACACTCAAAAATAATGTTTAGCCAAACATCTCGGCATCCGTGGTCCTGTCAAGTTGAGTCCTAAATGAAGCATCACAAAATCCTAATGTTTAGCTCCGAATCCCACTTGTCCTACTGTAACTTATGCAAAGGGACATTCACTGGAATCTGAGTTTTAACAACAAAAACTTGGAAATGACCTACACTTCCTCCAACAGGAAATCGTCCAGATGAACTTAGGCTCATTCTTGTAATGGCACATTCTGCAGCTCTTAAGGAGCCGTGGAAAAGATTCTATACCGGGTGATATGAATGTATCAGGTGAGTACAACAGGCAGAAGTGAAGCAGTGTGGAGTGAAGCGTTCTGGAACCTCCCCCGTGTTAATTTCCCGGTTCCGGTGGATGTGTTCAGTTGTATCAGATGTCAACATTAGAGGGGACCGGTACAGCACAGACAGGACTCCTGTACTCTCTCTGCAGCTCTTCTGCAAATCTAAAATTATTCTAGAATAAAAATTCCAGTATACATAGTTGAGTACATAAAGAGTACATGTCTACTCTGTTGTGAATAATATTCTGTGTAATTGATTATTAACGTGGAACAGGATTGCCAAAATAAATGATAAATATGGGAGGAGAGTATGAAGATTGGCTAGCAAGCAAGCGTCCCCTGTTAAGTCACGCGAGGCTGGTGTAAAGACAGATATTAATATCCCCTGATCCCTCAGCTCACACAGCAACGACTGTAGGAGACACAGAGGGCAGGGGAAAGTTGCAATCTCAAGCGTCAGGGCCTTTCATGCCTCAACAGATTGAGGCAAGTGGTTTGTGGCCTGAAATATTCCATCATTCTGGATTCAGCACTTTGAGAAAACACTGAGGCCTCTGGGGAGAGAGGAGGAGGCATACTTTCACCTCACTGGACAGGGAGGTTACAGAATCTATGGAAATTGATCTTTTTGGGTAAAAAGTCCTTTTGTAAGTTCATCTGCCCAGTAGCACACCTCTTTGTATCACTTCAGTCAATGATGAAGTTCCGTTCTCTCCCTTCTGCCACAGTTTCTTACAGAAAGAGCCAGGCATAGTAGGGAATTCCCGGCTTCCCCAGCCTTTGTGGATAGAAAATACTAGGGGATCAGTGAGGAAGGAGGGAGGAGAGATGCATAAACGCAGTGACTGGACCAGGGAGAGGACCAACCAACCATATCAGAAAAAATGTCCATGTTGAAAGTTTCTCTATTTCCTGTTGCTTTGGAGATAATGGAGCAAAAAAAAAAAAAATCTGTTTTATTTTCATAAACAAAATGGGGTCAGCATTATGTTGAAATGGTGGAGTATGGGTATGATCTGTACCCTAGAAAGAAGAACTTGCCCCACCCATGGAGCTGTCTCTCATGAGCATCATTTCAAGTATGATGATAGTTGAGGGCAAGAATCTTAGGCCAAGAAGGTGGGGTGCAGCGGGTATCAGAGGCAGAGTGAAAGCGTCCATTACTTTTTTTTTTTTTTTTAAGATTTTGCTTAATTGTTTGAGAGAGAGGGAGCACAAGCAGGGGGAATGGGAGGCAGAGGGAGAAGGAAAAGCAGACTCCCCACTGAGCAGGGATCCCGACCGGATGCGGTCTTCATCCCAGGACCCTGAGAGCATGACCTGAGCTCAAGGCAGAGGCTTAACCCACTGAGCCACCCAGGCGTCCCATTACTTTTAATCATGCCCTCATTTGTCAAAGTGAAGGAAGGAGCAAAAAGCCAACTACCCTCCGCTCATGATTTCCGTGGGCCAGCATGCATCATGCCATCAAGTCAAAGGGCTCGTTGTAGAGCCATTCAGATCCCGCAAGATGAGATCATCGTGTTACTACCTGATACAGCCATGAGAGAGGTATGTCCCAACTTGTTAAGCTGTCTCGTATTATCTCTGTAAATTAGATGTTTTCTACTAATACCTGTTAGAGCCAATACATGCTGCTGAGTACTATTATTTAAAGACCACAGCAAGGAAATCGTGTGTCCTAGTGCATCACTTGATGGAAGAAAGGACCATCGAAGATAGCACTGGGACTTACTTATTAGTATGTTTTTGTCTCTTGTTTTAGTTGAAATTCCTTTCTCTAACAAGGAATGTTATACAAGTTGGTATTATAAGGTGAAAAATTAACTTGGCACAATAGTTGTGCTAATCCTTAAGATACACCAGTGAAGTACTTCAGACTGCATTTATCATAGAAATTACTCATTTGCTGATGTCTGTCTAACGGTGCTCCTTCCCTGGTGGCCTTCAACTATGCTGCCTCTAAGCAGCAGGTAAAAGTATGTAAACCCAGGGATACGTAATAAACACTCCCATTTAAGACTGTGTTCATAGAAATTATTTGTTACATGTAATATAATAACACATAACCCACCCGACATAAATGATAGTATGTATACATGATAATATATAACAGTACATGATAATATATCACAGATACATATATAGTTTATAAACCTGCCTTTCTCTATACTTACCTCATATATAATAAGCAAAATATTTTGTGAATTGGCATGTGGTTAAAAATGTTAGGCAAAGGGTCCCTGGGTGGCTCAGTGGGTTAAGCATCTGTGTTTGGCTCAGGTCAGATCCCAGGGTCCCGGGACGGAGTCCTGCATCGGGCTCCCTGCTCAGCGGGGAGCGTTCTTCTCCCGCTGCCTGCTGCTCCCCCTGCTTGTGCTCTCTCTTTCTCTCTCTGTCACCTCTGATAAATAAATAAATAAAGTCTTTAAAAAAATGTTTAGCTTATTAAATACTCCACACTCATCTGGAATTAGTTGGGAGGAGTGGCATCATCCTCTTTCATTAGGATCTTGGTCATACTTAAAAAAACACTGAAAGAAATAAATAAAGCACTGTTTTATTTACGTTGAAAATGGTTCTTGTTTTTTTCATGTTTTAATGAATGAATTACATAACTTCAATAATAACTAATGGAGTGGAAGAAGCTAGTTAATTACATTCATGGGAAATTTGGAATTATCTAGACACTGTGATTTTTTTTAAGCTTAAATTATGAGATAGCTGGATTTTATCATATTATTATTATACAACATAATTACAATATTTTGTCACTACTACCTTCCAGAAAGGAAAGTGAATTCATGATATATCCACTTAGAAATACCTCAGAAAGAATTTTCATATGAAACTCTTTTAGTAATTGCATATTTAATTTATTGTTTACACTGGGAGTTTTAACTGTACGGGTGTCGGCTCACAGTATTCTGAAGGAATATATAAAAGTGAAGTGGAAATTAATGTCAGTTGGTTTATTGTATCAGTAAAGATCTGAAGGTGATAGGTAAGAGAAGAATTGCATATACGATCCGTAGGTAGAAAATAATTTCTGCTTGCATTAAATGGACTGCAGGAAGGTTTGGACTCTCTTTAACAGCCCTTTCAATGCTTAAAAGTCTTAAAATCATCCATGTGTTTTTAAATATAAGGAACACCACTCAGGTTTTCCTGAGTGGTATAGTCAGTTAAGTGGCCATCTCATGGTTTCAGCCCAGGTCATGATCTCTGGGTCATGAGATCAAGCCTCAAGTGTGGAGTCTCACTCAGGCTCACTGTGGAGTCTGCTTAAGATTCTGTCTCACTCCCCCTCTGCCCCTCCCCACCACTCTCCCTCTCTCTCTCTCTCTCTCTCAAATAAATAAATAAATCTTTAAAAATATGTATAAGGATAAACAGATTTCAATAATGCTGTTTAGCTGAAAGGAAGATTTTTAAGTCCTGAAATAGTCTAGATATAAATACTAAAAAAAGAAATACGATGTAAATCAGATTTCCCTAGCTGTCACTGATGAGTTATTTTATATCAATATATACTATATATACCTTACAGGACCATTGATATGATATCTATCTGTCTATATGCAAATTGAATTCCTTAATTCTGTTCTTTGAATTATCATTGGTCATTGTTGGTTTGAAAGGAAATCTTTTGAATTTAAATAGTCCCTACCTTTTAAATAAAGTTTTATTTAGTCTCGAGTATCACACTATCTGTCTGAAAGTGCTCAGGAGACTTGCTGATTTGTACTAATATTAAAAATGTTTAGACTATGATTAATGTTGTTTGGATAACTTCTTTGTTCAAATGTGATTTTGTGTCACACTGTATAAAAAGTATAGTGTAATTGGGGCAGACTTAGTACAATTTCTGGGGTTTGGGGAGATGATCTCTAAATATATTTTAATTAAAACAATGTGATTTGCATCTTGAACATTTTTTTCACAATTCTACTTTCTTAATAGTTTCTAGTGTAACTCGCTTGAATTATTCATGCTGCATTTTGATACATCTTTCCCAATTTTCCCTCTTCACTCTAAAACCATGTACTTCAAATAATCGCAAATAAACAACTGAGCTGACATGATGGTCTGTTTGTTGGTGGCCTCTCACGGAGCCCCAGCATGAGACAGGCAGGAACACGTGAACTTGGGCAGATGACCCAGTGATCTCATTGCTTCCCCGTCCTGCGGATAGGAGGCTGGACCCCAGACTTGTGATCTCCCTGCTGTTCCAGGGGTGGGACAGGCTTCCAGAGGAGCCAGGTGTGTGGGCAAAAGAGCCCATAGAAAAAGTTCCACCATGCTTTGCTCCCAGCCTCGCCACCCTCACATTCGTGTGGACTGGTCGACGGGTAGTTTGAGATTTGAATCCACCCTCACATTCCAGTGTAGACTGGTCGACGGGTAGTTTGAGATTTGAATC